>JARLTB010000339.1:4180000-4345000 GCA_030141615.1 Unio pictorum | reverse complement strand
TTTGCAAAATAGATAAGCTCTTCATTGAAAATAGACTACCGGTACGTCCAACACGAATTCCGCTTTGCATTGTTCAAAATCACCACAAGGTCCAGTTAGCATTTGTCAAATCATGACATGGTCCAGTGTTGCATTTTTCGAATCCCGACATGGTCCAGTTTGCATTTTTCAAATCATGACATCGGTCAGTTTGAATTTTCAAATCATGGCATGGTCCAGTTTGCATTTTGATAATAAACTGAGAGAATAAACTAGAGAAGAAGACTGACCATTGAACTGTCCAATGAACTAACTCACTTTTTTGTAGAAAAGTTAATCGTGGAACATGATTCGGCAGTATCAATGAAGACTGCGACATATCGCTTCCTATTTATCTGGCCTCGAATGTACAGCACTCATTTTTGTCTTCTTCGTTGGGACTATTGAACTGCATTCCAGACAAAATGCTCCATACAGGTGGAAGATATAAGCATAGGAGTCTGACGTTTTATCAATAAAGTACGGCGAAGTGTCTGACAAAATGAAATACCCTTATATATATATATAAACACAAGGAGTGCAAGCGTGACCACAACCCTTCGCTCGATTCGACATTTTCTCACGAGTGTTTTATCGCTTCAGAATCGCAAGAAGACTGAAACACTACATATATGCATTCAAAAGACAGTTACTTACCAACGCATAGCTCTTCAATGACCATGTCCTGAATCCAACCAGCGAATTAACCTTTATTTTCACCATTACAGTCACATTATGCAAGGTCGGAAATTTATCTGACGGAAGTAGCCCATTCTACCAGTTTCTACCCTACGAGAAGCTACTGGCATTCACTAATTTTACTGACTGCATTTGTGAAATTTCGAATGTATTAAAATGGTATGAACCAGTTTGCACCATTTTTCTAGCTGTATTAGTGAAGTCTCAATGATATCAAAATAGTGTGAACCAGTTTGTACCATTTTTACTAGCTGTATTAATGACGTCCGAATGGTATCAAAACAGTATGAATACCTTTGCACCATTTTTACTGGCATTATTAGTTAAGTCCCAGTGTTATCAAAATGTATGACCCAGTTTGCACTTAAGGTGACAAAGGATAACATTTTCAGAAATTCAAAACTGTGAAAGGTTAAAGTTTAAGAGAGAGAGAGAGAGAGAGAGAGAGAGAGAGAGAGAGAGAGAGAGAGAGAGAGAGAGAGAGAGAGAGAGAGAGAGAGAGACTTTTCGGGAATTTCTAAAGCAACTTGAACGTCGCGGTCATATTAAAGCCACAAGATTTAAAAAAGATCGTACACTACTCTGGAATTTAGTAAATTCTGAAGATTGAGACTTTCGTTTTAATAATTAAAATGTCACGCCCTAAAATGTGCGGTCATTTATACACATATATATTCCAGAGGGAATAACCACTTTATACTAGTATTCTATACACATATATATTCCAGAGGGAATAACCACTTTATACTAGTATTCTATATACGCCCAACGTTTATAACAGCTGCAATAACGAGATTAAGAAAAGTTGTTCAATGAAAGAATATTAAAGTTCACCCACCTTTACTACAGCTGTATATGAAAAAAGCAATATTCATATCTTAGTCTGCAGCCGTAGATCATAGAGTAGGATATAAAACCGTGAATGATATTAAAAGCTTTTACTCTGAGTGTCCACATTAGCAAAATTTAGCACTTATGTGCGCCCAAAGAATCTTTGAATCTATGCGTGAAACGTAAAAATGAGTCAAGTCAAGGCTATAACCATTATTTATTCCAAGATTTAAAACCGAAAATTAAAAAAAATATGACAAACAGCAAAATACAAAACAAAAACTTAAATACAATTTCATGTATTTGTGGTCCCGACTAAACCGAGCATTGATTTTGTGCAACAGATTGTGTGATCATTGATTTAGAGTTTTCTGTGTCACATTACCAGTGGGCATGTATGTTTTATGCATATATGCAAGGAGCAAAGGGAGGGGGATGATATTGTGGTGACCTGTCTGGATAAGCACGTAATTGTTTAAGATAAATAGAGGCCTTGATACATGTTGGGGTCTATAACATAAATAAAGGGCGATATAGATGTTGAGGCCTGTACTAGAAATCAATTAATATAGAGGCCGTGATAGACGTTGAGGTCTGTAACACAAATTTTAGGCCGTGATTAATATCGAGGTCGATAACATAAATATAGGCCGTTATAGATGTTGAGGTGTATAACATGAATAGCGGCCGTGATATATGTCGTGGTATATACCATAAAAATAGGCCGTTAACAATACTGAGGTCTGTATAACATAAAATGAATCAGTGACTATATTGAGGTCTATAACATAAAAAGGCCATGTTAGACGTTGACATTTATAAAATAATTATGTGCAGTGATAAAAATTGAGGTCGATACCATAAATAGGGACTATGAATACTATTGAATATCCGTAACATAAGTGGAGGAGTGATTAATATTGAGGTCTAAAGCATAAATATAGTTCTTGATATGTGTACAATATAAATACAGGCCGTGATAGAAACAGAGGTCCATGGCATAAATAAAATATGTGATAAATATTGAAGCCTATTTCATCAATGAAACCAAAAGCAGAATCAAGGAGACAAGGTCCAGCCTTTCCATAGTTAGTTACTCTTCCAGCCTTTCCATAGTTAGTTACTCTTCCAGCATTTCCATAGGTATTTACTTTTCCAACATTTCTGTAGTTAATTATTTTTACAGCATTTCTTTGGTTAACTACGTTTCCAGCATTTCCATAGTTAATTACTTTTCCAGAATTATCATAGGTATTTACTTTTCTAACATTTCTGTAGTTAATTATTTTTACAGCATTAACATAGATATTTACTTTTCCAACATTTCTGTAGTTAATTATTTTTACAGCATTATCATAGGTATTTACGTTTCCAACATTTCTGTAGTGAATTATTTTTACAGCATTATCATAGGTATTTACTTTTCCAACATTTCTGTAGTTAATTATTTTTACAGCATTTCTTTGGTTAACTACGTTTCCAGCATTTCCATTGTTAATTACTTTTCTAGCATTATCATAGGTATTTACTTTTCCAACATTTCTGTAGTTAATTATTTTTACAGCATTTCTTTGGTTAACTACGTTTCCAGCATTTCCTTAGTTAATTACTTAGTTAATTACCACTATGCAATGTCTGAATACAGTGAGATCGAGAAATTTGGAATCGGACAAGTATTTCATTATTTCTATATAACTTGGGCTAGTATTTAACAAATGTAAATGGATGGATGGATGGATGGATGGATGCGTGCATGCATGCATGGATGACTGGATGCATGGATGCATACATGGATGGAAGCATGCGTGGATGAATACATTGCTGTGTATATTTGCCTTTATGGAGTTGTTGTTGTAGTGAGGTTTAACGCTATACATGGCAGCCAGTATAACTGGTGGAGGAACAACTCTTGAAAACCCAGGGAAGAACCACCGACATACGTGAAGCTACTGGCAAGCTTTCTCATATAGCAATATTAGGCGAGACTCGGACCCACACAGACAGGTGACATGACAGTAATCCGGAACGATGTGCACTTTAGCCACTCGGCCACTCGGAGCACCTGTTATAGTTAGACATAATGGTGGATATGCAGGGAGATATTTTGGTGCAATGTAGATAGATAGATAGATAGATAGATAGATAGATAGATAGATAGATAGATAGATAGATAGATAGATAGATAGATAGATAGATAGATAGATAGATAGATAGATAGATAGATAGATAGATAGATAGATAGATAGATAGATAGATAGATAGATAGATATGGATGGATGGATGGATGGATTGACGGACGGACGGACGGACGGATGGATGGATGTGTGGATGCAATTGCTGATGAATTTTGGAAAAGTTCCTGGTTATATAATTATAACGCAATTTTAGCTATTTGATTTATCGTACTGACTTTGATAATGAAGAAAACCTACTCACGACGTTTTCTCATTATATTGTAGAAATATATTAACCAGGTAAACCCTAGATAAGTCAGTTCTAATATAAACACCACTATGCAATGTCTGAATACAGTGAGATCGAGAAATCTGTAATTGGACATGTGTTTCATTATTTCTATATAACTTAGCCTAATATTTAACAAATGGAAATGGATGGATGGATGGATTGATGGATGGATGGAAGCATGCGTGGATGAATACATTGTTGTGTATATTTGCCTTTATGGAGTTGTTGTTGTAGTGAGGTTTAACGCCATTTTCAAAACAAGATAGGCTATACATGGCAGCCAGTATAACTGGTGGAGGAATAACCCTGGAAAACCCCGGTAAGAATCACCGACACACGAGAAACTTTCTCACATACCAATGTTAGCCGAGACTCGGCCCCATACAAACAGAGGTGAGACGACAGTGATCCGGAACGATGAGCACTTTAGACCACTCGGCCACTCGGAGCACCTTTTATAGTTAGACATAATGGGGGTATGCAGAGATATTTTTGGTGCAATGTAGATAGATAGATAGATAGATAGATAGATAGATAGATAGATAGATAGATAGATAGATAGATAGATAGGTAGGTAGGTAGGTAGGTAGGTAGGTAGGTAGGTAGGTAGGTAGGTAGATAGATAGATAGATAGATAGATAGATAGATAGATAGATAGATAGATAGATAGATAGATAGATAGATAGATGGCATTTTTTGATGTTCGTACTATGGATAAGAAAAAAGAAGGCCTGCATAATTCGTCAAAATAATTTTTAATATGACTTTTTCCGTCATTAAATGTCGAGACATATTTCATATTTTGGAATAAAATAAATAGAATACATTAAAAGTTTAAACAACTCATTTGATGAGCCGGAAGAAGTATATTTATAACATATTTTTAAAATAATAGTAAAGTGTAAATTATGGGATCAATAAATAACAGTAAAACTATTTGAGAATAATTCTCAATAAAGACTGAAATGTGCATGCATTATACAATGAACATATAGCAATGTCAATATGCCCGTATTCAAAGTCTAATGACATTAAAAAGGTTATATGACATAAATTGATTTGCATAGATCTTATATGTGTACATATTTAAAGCAACATCGTTTTAAATTGTATAATCATGACAAAATGACCATCATTAATCGGAAGACATTGTGATACAAAAGTATGACTTATGACGATCCATTCATGAGCACTAAAGGTACAACATTTTCTTGATAAAACAAAACATTCAAGTAAAAATTAAATCTGAACACAGGCGAAGGAATACATGATCCCCTACACAAAAAATAACTTATAGGAACCACACAAAATGAACACAATTAATTATTAATACTGAGATTGATTTACTCTTTAAAGGAAATCCAACGAATCATACTGTATATATATATATATATATATATATATATATATATATATATATATATATATATATATATATATATATATGTGTGTGTGTGTGTGTCTATTTATCTACCTATCTATTTATATATATATATATATATATATATATATATATATATATATATTAAATAGATAGGTAGATAAATAGACACACAGATAGATAGATAGATAGATAGATAGATAGATAGATAGATAGATAGATAGATAGATAGATAGATAGATAGATAGATAAAATAAGGTATACATATTTCAGGGTGGATTTGCAGATTATCGTTTTAAGAAATATACAAATAAAATAGCTAATCTAATGTCACACGAAACAAATTCAAGAAGTTTCTTTTTTAAGAAGCATGAACGAACACAAATGTCTAGCTGAATAACTGCCATATGAAGAAGCAATCAATTTATGAAAAACAAATAAACAAAAAATAAATAAATTCATTAATTATTAAAATGATAACTATAAACCCATATGCATTAAAATATCATCAACCTCTCAGTTTGTAACGTGTCATTTGAATACGTCTTCGTAAAATATGCACCAAATATTTACACGCCAAATAGACATTCGCATTATATTACCATAATATTGCCAATATATCAATCTTACCAGTTCACATCAGTCTTCTGACTGTCTTAAACAGTGGGTTTTGACTAGGGTTTAGCAATGAACACTTGCAAAAGATATGACTCGAAATTCTTCATTCATACGAATCTTCGCTTAATTTGTCTTTAAACTCACTAAATAGGTCTTCCTGGATGTCCTTGTATGTCTTTAGTTTAACATTATTGGGATCTTCGCCGTCTGCGACGTCTTTCATGAACGCTATGTAAGTTATTGCTAGCCTCAGAGTTTCGATGCGGGATAGACGTTTCTCGTAATTAAACGCTGGAAGTCGTTTCCTGAGATCGTCGAAAGCTTCATTGAGATGAAACATTCGCCGTCTTTCTCTCACGTTAGCCGCTTTGCGTTGCGATGATGTTTGAACTCGCTTCCGTTTTGGTTTACCGTTACTTCCGGTTGAGTTACTGGGAGAAACATTTCCATATGATTGAGGACTGTATATGTTTTCGTTTCCCGTGTATCCCAAATGAGACAGTGATGACGCGTACCCCAATTCGCTTCCTGGAAGGTAATGTGAACCTGCAATGATGTCTGTAGTTTGAGGCATATTTGAGTATCCTAGATACGAATGGTACTGTTGAGTGTCGTCTGCAACTTGCGGATACAAATGTCTTGCCGGATTTTCAGAATTTATTCGCGTCCAGTCATACTCTTGATATGAGAGTCCCGTTTCCTGTGAATCCATGGAAATGTTTGAATATGGGTTAAAAGTTCCAAAATTATAACGAATTTCATTCAAAGCAGAACTATCAGCGAGTTTCTCTTGTTCAAAGACCTCCATGACAATCTAAATATTTTTTCTAAAACGGGTTTTGAATTTTATATGGTGGATAAATTATTCCGTTGAATTTATAGATTTAACCAGACTCAACCCTGCTCCTATCGGATATGAATGCACAAAATCTAAACTTGAGAAAAAATATTTTCCAACTTTCTCGTCAACGCTCTCTGATGAAGTTCTTCACTTCTAACCCGTCATAGAGGTCAGCACTGTGCGACAGCTAACGGTAGTTTCACTCAGGTACTGCTTATTTAGTCTTTTTATTATGTTTGTGTCTCTGAGTGACATACCTTGATTAATTGTATTAAAATGTACTCAAGTCATATACATATATATAAACCCTCTACTCTCCAACCAGGTAACAGCCTGAAAGAGGAAAGCGCCAGGTAGTCACACGCTGATTGGTCACTTTCGTTAAAACTGCTGTTGGAAGTGTGACAGCTCGCGTGGATAGGGCGGGGCTAGCTCACCGCACACGAGCCCACGAGCTTCACACGAGCGCTTTTACCTGGGACCAAATGTATCCTGTTTGATATCTGAGACAAGCCTATAAAACGCTGGCATTAAACTTGACAGTTTGTTACGGGTCAAAAGGCATCAATAGCTAATCCGAGAAACCTCAGCCTTCCTAACAATTCTCTAGTGTCGCCGGAGTGACGGTAAATATAGTGAAGTACCCCGAGTCACGTGTTGTCGCTTGAATTTAATATAGCAATATATTCTTCACTCGTATGTATTGAAACTCGCTAATTGAATGGTAATTTTGTGTGTATCAAATCCAGAGACCCTTTTCTCCATTTAGAAATTTTGCCATTTAAAACAGTTTATATGCGAGTAACACAAAACGATGACACATGAATACGTGACACATCGTTCTGCATGTCTGACAGTTGGTGCTTTGTAGAGAGGACAAAAACTGAGATGAAAATTAGGAAAAAAAATATCTGGACATTAGTAAAGTATAGGCTTATTTTTTGTTTAAAAATTGAACAATGATCTCGGTGTTTGGTAATTGTAAGCAACACAAAAACAAGACCCCTGGCATGCCGAAGACCTAAACTAGGACAAGGATTCCTATTTTAGGTGATGCATATAACATTATCATCCAACTGATTTTCATAGCAATATTCGTGTTTTTACAATGAAATATATGTTATTACCATTTGTCTCGATTTTGTTTGACGTGTTTTCCCACCGCCGTGTTCTGAAAGAGGTAATATTTCGCCATGAATTTGGGGCGATGAATACAGGGGTTTCCTTGCGTGTTTTATTCCTTTTATACCAATAAAGAAATTCTTTTTTTTAAAGTTCAGAATCTTTTTATTGTGTCTCGTTCTGGTGAACTATTTGCATTTGAACTATATGAAACATGAACTGGAATACATCTCCCCGTGGATTCATTTAAAACGTTCAATGAATATGAAATACGTATTTCTATCGTTTTACCATAGTAACTGAATTCATTGTGTCTGCGTGTGTGCGATGCATGGACCGTTTGTCTGCACTTCAGTGGGTTGTCTCTTTGCGATATTTAAACAGTTTTCATTGTACAAGATGGAGCTTGGTGGCGACAACCACCGGAAAGCATAAAAGGTACATGAAATGAATTTATTTTTGATAAAACACAGTCACCCGGATCCAGTCCATCTAGACTGCTTGAAAACTTAGCAGAGGCTGTCCCCACAATACATTAAAACAAATACATGTACTTAATTCAATAATGTGCTGTTGATATAATCAGTTGAATTGTTGTTTATTGCTTAGACAACACGACTCCAGTTTTTGTTTCCTTAACAATAACGCAGCCGATTACGTTTATAAGGTTTTATTTCATATTTACCAATCAGTTCATCATGTTCGATGTTATATTTATAAAAGTCATGAGAAATAAAACAAGATATATATAATCAAGTACACTTAGCCTCAACAAATGACCGACAGGTCTGTGAAGACCCAATGGAATCATTTTCATTTTAACCGTTTTCATTTCTTACTTTTGACGATCTAAATCCACAGAGAAGTTACAGTAACATTTTTTTCACGGGGCAGGGGGGTGGGGGGTGGCGCAGTCTCCTTAGCCTTCCCGCCCCTTCGATCCTGATTTTTTATTACTATATTGTGTGTGTGTGTGTGTGTGTGTGTGTGTGTGTGTGTGTTTGTGGTGTGTGTGTAATTGATAATATAGACACAAATTGTATCACATGCCAAGGAATATATAACAATAATGTATTTATTTGCATGTTTTCCTATCATTTTTTGGAGATAAGAAACATACCATTGGTATATTATTAGTACTGATGTCGTCAGAGCCTATGTAATAACGGCTTAGGCAGGATTTCATAAAATGAACGCCATTTACATGTACATTACATGCACATTATTGAGGCCAATATTTATACATTTTGTGATCAACTGGTTTGCATGTTGTGCCCAATAAGTGAATATGTTGTGACTACTGGATATGATTCATGAAACATTGGCAAAAACTAATGAAATTATCTTATCATTTTGTATAATGACGACTTTGAACCCTTTTCATATGTAAGCACAACTTCAATTGCTTGGAATCCGAACACATGCCATATGACATTGTCTCTCTCTCTCTCTCTCTCTCTCTCTCTCTCTCTCTCTCTCTCTCTCTCTCTCTCTCTCTCTCTCTCTCACACACACACCAATTTTCCTCACCTCAGAAATCATTATACTACAAATAAGGTCACATCATAATACTTCGCGTATGATGTCACTCCATATTACCCCACTCGTCTGTTATATTACCATCATATTGCCGTGCTTGGACTATTCAAAGTTTATAATAAAAATACGTTTCACCATTCATAGTAAGCTGAATCAGATTATGGCAACCAAGTTATCCCTCTAATATTTTTCCTGTGTGCGTGGAACTTTGAAATTGCTGCGAGGCAGTTTCTATTTGCTACCAAAAAAGCTTGTGCGCCAAATTTTGAAACTGCTGCGCGGCATTTTAGAGGGAACATGGCTGGCAACTTCACGTTTTCTTAAAGTGTATTAAAAAAGATTTGCCGTTGCTTTGATGTTCAAAATGTCTTCCCGAATTTTAGAATTTTATTGTTCACTTTATTTATGTTATTTATTACTTTATTTTTCTTAAAGAGAAATTTAAAAATCTGGCGATAAGCAAACACCTTGCGTAAGTACCAAGAACTACATCTCTCCAACCAAAAGTAAATGTGCCCAGTGAGGCAGAAAAAGATCAGGATGGAAACGTCCCAAAACAGACCCCCCTCCGCCAAAAAATATAAAGATATTAAGGATAAAGTCAACAAAATATCAACGCAACGATATCAACACTTTTCGAAATAACAGTGTTTAAAGTATTTCACAGTCTGACAAATTGTGAATAAGTTTGAACTCTTGATTCACTCCATGACCATATCCCCTCTCTGTGCTCTGAGTCTGTATGTCTGTCTGTCTGTCTGTCTGTCTCTCTGTCTGTCTGTCTGTCTGTCTGTCTCTGTCTCTCTCTCTCTCTCTCTCTCTCTCTCTCTCTCTCTCTCTCTCTCTCTCTCTCTCTCTCTGGTATTTACAAACCTACAAGAAGTATCTATATTTGAAATTTCTGTTTATCGGTCAAGGTTGTTAAAATGCATGCATTGAAATCTCCACCACGATATATTTTATTATTTACGTATAATGGAAGTTATGAACATAAAAAGCCAACTTCTTTAATCAGTCGTTGCCGGAGTGAAAAACGGCCAAAGAAATAATGAATGAATCGATCCAAACAGTATGCCTTTATTTGTCCATATACAGAGCGGGAAATCCAAACACCATGTAAAGGCAACCCGAGGGAATATTATCTGGCGGACAATGACCCGTCATGAGATAGATTCGATTGTGTAATGCTCCCTTCTGACCGACTTAAAGGGGGATAAAATGGCTATAGTGATGTTTTCACCAACCGATAGATTTCCTAATAGATTAAAATTAAACAGCCATTACTGGACACGCCCTTCCATCCGGACTCGGCAAAACGCTTCCTGAAAATACAAGTTTTAATTTAAAGCCAATTCACAATGTAGCTTTATCTAACGATGATATATTTATTTGTAATGATTTACAAAATAAATTAAAATAAATAAACAAACGTAAATAATAATAATAATAATAATAATAATAATAATAATAATAATAATAATAATAATAATAATAATAAGAAGAAGAAGAAGAAGAAGAAGAAGAAGAAGAAGAAGAAGAAGAAGAAGGAATATAATAAAACAAGGAAGAGAAGGGGGAGAATGAAAAGGAAAAGGACATGGAACAGTATGATCGATTTCATGGGACGAAGTCATGAGAGATGAGAATATTGATGATGAAGATCATACAAATAATAATAGTAATAGGAACTTGATGATGATGATGATGATGATGATGATGATGATGATGATGATGATGATAAGTTGAATTTGCGACTTTGTTTCAGGAGCAACATTTCTTAAAATAGTAAATAGCTACAATTTAATTTTCGATGTTAATGTATCAACTATAATGGGCTACTCTGCTGCAGCTGTTATGTTTTGTCAAATGATTATAGCTAGTATTATTATTGCGAATTTTTAAATTATTATTAGTATGATTATGATTATTTATATTATTATCATGTTTTAGTATCATCATCATCGTCATCATGATAATGATAATAACGACGATTATTATTATTGTTATCATTGTCATTATTATTATTATATTATTATTATTATTATTATTGTTGTTGTTGTTTTTATTATTATTATTATTATTATTATTATTATTATTATTATTATTATTATTATTATTATTATTTTTATTATTATTATTGAAAATAAGCGTAACAGGTGTTTCAGAAAGCCATTGTAGAGATCTCAGGCAATGTTTCAGTTTCTTTGCTGTGTTGAAAAAATAAAGAAAAGGAATCCATCCAGTTGTATACAATTACAGTGTTTGTACCTTTGTAATGTTTGAAGAAATGTGCTCAGCAATATTTGACCGGCTGGACTATGAGACAATTGTTATGTAATGGTATAGATTGAAAAATCCATAGTTTGGCAAAACCAAAATATTTATATTGATGTTAAATCAACTATCTCGGACAGTAAAAATGTGTAATATTTTCTGGTTCTGTAAAAATGATTCGTCAGGAAAAACTCGACCCATATTGTTTTGTCAAGGACAGACACTGGATAAAACTGAATTATTTAATACCACAAATGCTTCAGATAGTCATACTTGCTCTGTACAGACTGTGGTTGTGATTTGCACAACCTTTATAACAGTGGTTGAATGTCTTTAATTAAAACCGAAACACTTTCAGACATCTGTTACATTCGTTTAAAAGAGTGTCGTTAGTTATTTTTCAGAGCTACTTTACAATTTGAATTTAATTGTTTAAAAATACTTTTCAAAGAAGTTCATGAATTTTGGTTCATCAAAATCTAGTAGATTCAGTAATTTGCAAAAAGAAAATATCAAAGGAAGAATGTGTATGCCAATGAAGAATTTAAATGTAATTATTCAATTAGCTCTTATAATTTGTTCATACCATCATTGGGGACACAGAGTGGTCTAAAGCGCTCTCCGTTACAAATCATTGCGATCTCACCTTGTCTGCGTGGGTTCCAGTCGCAGATTCGGCCAATATGGATATGTGAGAAAGCTTGCCAGTTGCATCTCGTGGATCAGTGGTTCTTTCCGGGGGTTTTCCAGGTTTCTTCCTCCACCATTAATACTGTGTTGAAAAATGGCGTTATACCCTTCAAGAAGAAGAAGAAGAAGAAGAGGAAGAAGAAGAAGAAGAAGAAGAAGAACAAGAAGAACAAGAACAAGAAGAAGAAGAAGAAGAAGAACAAGAAGAAGAAGAAGAACAAGAAGAAGAAGAAGAAGAAGAACAACAACAAGAACATACTATCATTCCACATTTATTAAAGGCGGACAGAGTGATTGCATGTCCAGCAAACGTACCCCACTTGTCGTCTGCTTGCGGAATTAGCTAGGCTGACCACGATGTGTTATGATTACGTTCCGGTTTAGGATTCTTTTCAGCAAAACAACAACGGGTTCTCACGTCTTTGTGTATTTCTGAGACGATTGAAATAAATAATAAATAATACTCTTTTGTTTAAGAAAGGTAATTACCCAAGTTCTAAAGGCTTAAAATCATTTTCTTAAGGTGTGATTTATGTTTCTTCAAAGTATCATTTAAATTTCAACATAAACTGCAAAATAACAAATTAACATTTCAAACAAAAATATTACATACATACATACATACATACATACATACATACATACATACATACATACATACATACATACATACATACATACATACATACATAGATACATACATACATACATACATACATACATACATACATACATACATACATACATACATACATACATACATACATACATACATACATACATACATACATACATACATACATACATACATAAATACCCAGACGAGTCATACCAAAGACTTACAAAAATGTTATTAAGATCTGCCTCGTTTGGCGTTCAGAATTAGGAGGTTAGTGTTTGGACTGGCCGGCCTCGTGTCAGGATTATGTGACTACATGGGACATCATGATGCATGTCTGCGGCATGCTGCCCCAGTGCTGGACATTGCAGACATCGTAGCGATATGACTGATTTATTTTTACAGCTACCCTAAAACTCACGCACGCACGCACGCACGCACGCACGCACACACACACACACACACACACACACACACACACACACACACACACACACACACACACACACACACACACACACACACACACACACACACACACACACACACATACATACATACATACATACATACATACATACATACATACATACATACATACATACATACATACATACATACATATACCCAGACGAGTCATACCAAAGACTTACAAAAATGTTATTAAGATCTGCCTCGTTTGGTGTTCAGAATTAGGAGGTTAGTGTTTGGACTGGCCGGCCTCGTGTCAGGATTATGTGACTAGATGGGACATCATGATGCATGTCTGCGGCATGCTGCCCCAGTGCTGGACATCTCTATAAACTGTCACGCTGCAGACATCGTAGCGATATGACTGATTTATTTTTACAGCTACCCTAAAACGCACGCACGCACGCACGCACACACACACACACACACACACACACACACACACACACACACACACACACACACACATACATACATACATACATACATACATACATACATACATACATACATACATACATACATACATACATACATACATACATACATACATAGTTGCACGAACTATATAAACAAATTAGTTGATATTTTATTTCTATATTCGCATGTACGTGTTTGATTCTAGAAGTCTGAAAATGGCCATAGTTTTTATTATGCCACTCTAGTTTGCACTTGTTTCACCGACAAATATAAGCGCCACGATGTCGCCACAAATTGTCAACCACCAGTAAATTTTGAGGTCATAGGGTAAATATTGATACGAAAGTGGGGTCACTTGTCACCTTTACTCTGTCCACATTTTTATTGATAACCTATTCTGTCATATTTCCTAGACTGGGTAGATTAGGTCATTTATCAATTTACGATCACCTCGGGCTTGTGACACAAACGGTGATTGGTCAAGTGTTTCATTATCAAACGCTGGGATAGTGTTCATGATTGTAATGCATAATAAAAGACCATCCCGGTGAAATAACTCTTACGTTTGATATAAACTCTTAAACACAATCCTATCATTTTCTTTATTCATTCTATAAAAGAAAAGTAAGTGTGTTTGTGTATGTGTGTGTGTGTGTGTGTGTGTGTGTGTGTGTGTGTGTGTGTGTTAGTTATTTGGAATTTTAACGTAGTTTTAACAATGTTTCAGTCATATCGCTACGATGTCTGCAGTGTGGCAGTGTATAGTAATGTCTAGTGATGAATTGAAAATTGCGCTACGAAAACAAACACAACAAAGTAATGGACAGATGGATAGCAGCATATAGCAATTACCATTTGCCCCTTTGAACTTTATTTGCATAGGAATTAAAAAAAATTAAAATAATAATAATAATAATAATAATAATAATAATAATAATAATAATAATATAAATAATAATATAAAAATAATAATGATAATAACAATAATGATAATAATAATATAATTTAAAAGAAAATAATAATAATAATGGCAATTAAAAAAATGTTAATAATAACTAATGATATAATGTTAAGTACGACTAGACAAATTAGCAATAATCCATTTACAATCCACTTACAATATATATATATATATATATATATATATATATATATATATATATATATATATATATATATATATATATATATATATATATATATATATATATATATATAAGCAAACTTCAAAAGAAAGAAAATAATTCGTAATGCTAAGGCTGAGAGAACAAGTTATAGCTAATAATAATAATAATAATAATAATAATAATAATAATAATAATAATAATAATAATAATAATAATAATAATAATAATAATAATGATTACTACCGCTACTACTACTACTACTACTACTACTACTACTACTACTACTACTACTACTACTACTACTACTACTACCAGGGCTGATAAGAGTGGGGGAGGGGCATCCCGAAATGGGGCCTATGCCAAACACTTTTTTCATGTTATGAAAGAAACATTTCGTTTGAACAAGAACTAGGAGAGGCTATGGCGTTTCTTACCCCATTGCCCGTGATCACTCTCTACATTTCTAACTACTGTTGCTATTACAACAAATTGCCTAAGTTTCATAGACTCTGCTTATGATTTCAATTCGGCTATATTCCACATAACACCGAAATTTAATACAAATGAAATTCGTGCTCTATCTACAAAATGTAATAATGTTCGCAATTAGTTAGACATACTTTACCGTTTCATGAGTAATACAAGTAATTTAATCTTTGTATGAAAAGCTTTTTAAAAGATAAATAGGCTTTCTCTGCTAGAAGATTTAAGCATGGAATTCCAATTTTGAGACGAAGAAGAAAAAAAACCCCGTTAATTTACTACTTGAGGCAACACTTCAACATTACCCTAATCTCAATGCAAAAATAGCTGTCACCTTGATACGATCATAGTGGTCTTCTTGATACAACCATATATGTCATATTGATACAACCATTGCTGTCATCTTGATACAACCATATATATCATATTGATGCGATCATAGTGGTCTTCTTGATACAACCATATATGCCATATTGATACAACCATTGCTGCCATCTTGATGCAGTGATATATGTCATCTTGATACAGCCATTGATGTCATACTGATACAGTCATATTTGTCATGTTGATACAACCAGTGTTGCCATCTTGATGCAGTCATATATGGTCATCTTGATACATCCGTTGATGTCATACTGATACAACCTTATATGTCATATTGACCAAATTATTACTATCATATTGATACAGCCATTGCTGCCATCTTGATACAATCACAGCTGCCATTTTAATACGATCATAACTGTCATCTTGATGCAAATACTGATATCTCCTTGATACTATCATAGATATGATATTGATTCAATCAAAGATGTCATTTAGATACAACCATTCATGTATTAAATCAAGTGTTTCTATGGTTCTTGAATTAGTACTACTTATACAAGATATTATATCAAGTTACTAAACTTTTGCATACCATACCGTTTTCTTCTTTAAAAATCGTGTCTACTACTAGATTTCATAATTTTAACTAAAATATCATGTTTTTAAAGAATCAAGTGTGGGTGGTGTGGGTGTGATTTACTTGTTTTTTTTTTTAAAACTTAGCTTTAAAATAAATTCAGTCATATCGTACGATGCCTGCAGTGTGGCAGTATATAGTGATGTCTAGCATTGCCGCAGACATGTAGTATCATGCACTAACCTCATAATGCTTAGCGCTTAGCGAGGCAGCTACCAGTATCATATTACGCCTTTAATATAACTCAGTCTGGATTCGAACAAGCGACATCTCACATTTGAGGCGTATGCTTTAACCCCTAGGTCACCGGAGCAGTCTGTCTTATAGAATCAAAATATTCTAAAAGGAATGCATCAATTAACCATTTACAATGTCATCCTGTGCTGACAGTGTTTACCTATACGTATTGTACAAAAGCGGCAGCAACAATACTTTGTAGAAATCCCAGCAACCGATCCATTAAGACAATTAAATCAATTGCATACAATGTTTAATGGTATATTAGAAAATGTATACAGTTCATATTAATTATTCGATACATACACAGATTTAATTGATTGTCAAGCTATTGCTTATACAGATTCTGCTAATGAGGTGCTCTAAATATTCCCAAAATTTACAGAATTACTAACAATTTCCTAAGGTACAGATTCACTAACACTTTCCTAATGTACAGATTAACTAACACTTTCCTAATGTACACATTTGCTAACAATTTCCTAATGTACAGAGTTACTAAGACTTTCCTAATGTCCAGATTTACAAAGACATTTCTAATGTACAAATTTACTAAGTCTTTCTTAATGTACAGATTTACTAACACTTTCTTAATGTACAGATTTACTAACACTTTCCTAATGTACATATTTACTAACACTTTCTTAATGTACAGATTTACTAACACTTTCCTAATGTTCAGATTTACTAACACTTTCTTAATGTTCAGATTTACTAACACTTTCCTAATGTACAGATTTACTAACACTTTCCTAATGTGCAGATTTACTAACACATTCCTAATGTACAGATTTACTAACACTTTCCTAATGTGCAGATTTACTAACATTTTCCTAATGTACAGATTTACTAACACTTTCCTAATGTACAAATTTACTAACACTTTCCTAATGTACAGATTTACTAACACTTTCCTAATGTGCAGATTTACTAACACTTTCCTAATGTACAGATTTACTAACACTTTCCTAATGTTCAAATTTACTAACACTTTCTTAATGTTCAGATTTACTAACACTTTCCTAATGTTCAGATTTACTAACACTTTCTTAATGTACAGATTTACTAACACTTCTTTAATGTACAGATTTACTAACACTTTTCTAATGTGCAGATTTACTAACACTTTCCTAATGTACAGATTTACTAACACTTTCCTAATGTTCAGATTTACTAACACTTTCTTAATGTTCAGATTTACTAACACTTTCCTAATGTGCAGATTTACTAACACTTTCCTAATGTACAGATTTACTAACACTTTCCTAATGTTCAGATTTACTAACACTTTCTTAATGTTCAGATTTACTAACACTTTCCTAATGTTCAGATTTACTAACACTTTCTTAATGTACAGATTTACTAACACTTCTTTAATGTACAGATTTACTAACACTTTTCTAATGTGCAGATTTACTAACACTTTCCTAATGTACAGATTTACTAACACTTTCCTAATGTTCAGATTTACTAACACTTTCTTAATGTTCAGATTTACTAACACTTTCCTAATGTGCAGATTTACTAACACTTTCCTAATGTGCAGATTTACTAACACTTTCCTAATGTACAGATTTACTAAGAGTTTCCTATGTACAGATTTACTAACAATTTTCTAATGTCGAGATTAACTAACATTTGCCTATCAAATTCCAAATGTGCAAATTTACTAAAAATTGAATTTAACTTTCATTATAAGAACATCTTTTGTACTTCGCCATTTGTGTGTGAGTATATATATATATATATATATATATATATAGAGAGAGAGAGAGAGAGAGAGAGAGAGAGAGAGAGAGAGAGAGAGAGAGAGAATTAAATAAGTTTATTTTCAGCTGTATCATCACCGACATTTTTGCTCTTTTTAGTCAACTGTCAATGCACCTATTACATGAGTATGTAAAATGTACCAAAATAGATCATGCATTTATTGAATGTATGTCATAAAACCGTTGTGTAAATTAACATCCATTTAAGGGAGACATTTCACAAAATTAAAAATTTGCTGATTAAACAAAAATATGAAGCATTTAATTTTTTCAAGTATAAAATGATGTATAACAAGTTTCACAATTAATCCCGAAGCAAATATTCCTCTTTTTTTGCATCAAAATCTATTCGATTCACTATACCTTACACAACTCCGCGTAGTTCATGCGTGTTCCACCAATACTCTTCAATAGCCTTGACAAACGCTAGTTTCCTAAAGGGCCAATTATTGATGTTCATTTATTGACTTTCAGGTAACAGACATAAACCTGCAAGCATGGAATCTGGATTAGGCACTGTAAAGACGGAATCGACATTGCATATGTTGGTGGGATCTTATTACACAGCGATGGTGAGGGTAGGAGTGGAGTTCGATAAATTGCATTCTCTTCCCGAAAATGCGTCTTTTCCACCGAGGAAATAAAATAAACATTATGCCGTTTAAACATTGGTTAAAATCTTACACAAATAAATGTTACTCCATTCATAAAACTTATTTATGGAAAAAGTGCATTTTATGCGACGACTGTAAACATGCCTATATGCGTCAAATTTCACTAATAACGTTTTGAGTGAAAACAAAAAGAATGAAACATAATGTTGTTGGTTTTATTTATTTTTAATTTTTTTTTTGTCACGATGAACAAGTTTTTTCTTCTTCGTGAAAACGTCTTCATATTTTAGCATGTTTGGCATGGTTACTTACTATTAACGTGAACATTTTGGTAATTACCTCTTCATTAAGCTTATAACAACTACCTAAACATATACGCCTGAAAAATCTAAAGAAAACAGTTTCTAAACACCCGAACGTTTAAAGAGGTTACATACAGTACAGTAAAGGTTTTATGAACAAACAACAAGCATACCAGTAAAGGAGTCCACACAAAATATCGGACAAAATAACTAAATTATAAAACTTACAATTACCTACACTATTATATCAAAGCAGATACTTTTAATACATTATCTTCACTAACAAATGTGTTATGGTTTTCCTAGCATCGATACTACATAAACCTCAAAGCTTTGGAAGTTCATCCCTTCACTCAGCTTCACACCTCGTCATGTTGGTTTACCTGCTACCATTGTTATGAGGTGACGATTCGAATCTCTGACATAAATAACAGATGACTCGAGCCACTTGTTGCTGGCAACTTAATTTGGTATAAATACACTCCTTTAGCTATGCAATATGCATTGGACATCACATTACTTTGAAATCCAAAAGCATGACAATGAATTACATTGCAATACACGGAATTTATCCGTAATATAGGTATAAGTTTGGAGAGGGGTGGGGGTATTTTATGGAATGCATTCTGGCATCATCATTTAATAGTCACTACATTTGATCAATATCATATTTGACTACAATGAACAAGTCTTTTTCATCTTCAATATGATCAGTTAGAAAAATGAGCTCTTGTATTTGGGATATTTAGGAAACAAATTCCGTATGAAAACATCATTCAATAATTATCAATTGAAATTAATGTCTAATGTCAAGACAAAAAGTATGTAAAGTCTGTTAAATCATTTAAATTAAACAGTGTATATAAATTGGAATTGTTTTACTTGTTATATTTTATTATCAAGTGTATGGTTGAGACTCAAAAATATATGATGATGATGATGATGATGTGTGTGTGTGTGTGCGCGCGCGTGTGTGTGTGTGTGTGTGTGTGTGTGTGTGTTATGTGTGCAAATTCATTAAAATATGTTACATAAATGCAAAGAAGGTATCTCATTGTAGAGTTTCAGTTAACAACTTTTAATGGACTTGTCTCGAACAGTTCAGTAGTACAGGCATGCCTGTAATTTTGACTTCTATTGCAAATGATACGCATCACGATTTTTGACGGCGTTTGTTGTCGTTGTTACCGTAGCTGTCAACGGTGTGTTTTTGTGATTATTTCAGTTTTGTTTTAAAAAAATTGTTAAACATTTAGTATAGTAAACAAACATTCATGCAGGGTACGGTTAAATAATTTAGTATAGTCAAAACTTCATTAAGGGTACGATTAAATAATTTAGTATAGTCAAAACTTCATTAAGGGTACGGTTAAATAATTTAGTATAGTCAAAACGTCATTTAGGGTACGGTTAAACACTTAAATGTAGTAACATCGTCATGGATAGTACGTTTAAATACTTTAGTATAGTCAAAACGTCATGGATGGTACGGTTACACACTTTGTTATGGTCAAAACTTCATTAAGGATACGGTTAAACATTTTAGTATAGTCAAAACTTCATTACTAGTACGGTTAAACACTTTAGTATAGTCAAAACTTCATTACTAGTACGGTTAAACACTTTAGTGTAGTCAAAACTTCATGAAGGATACGGTTAAACACTTTAGTATAGTCAAACTTTTATGAATGGTACGGTTAAACACTTTAGTATAGTCAAAACTTTATGAAGGATACGGTTAAGCACTTTAGTATGGTCAAAATGTTATGAAGGGTACGGTTAACACTTTAGTATAGTCAAAACTTCATTAAGGATACGGTTAAACACTTTAGTATGGTCAAAACTTCATGTAGGGTACGGTTAAACATTTAAATGTAGTCAAAACTTTATGGAGGTACGGTTAAGTATTTTAGTATAGTTTGACCTTTATCGCGGACAAGGTTCAATACTTTAATAGAGCCAAAACTTCATGGAGGATAAGGTTATATACTTAGTGTAGTCAAATCTTCATGGAGGATACGGCTATATACTTTAGTGTAGTCAAATCTTCATTTAGGATACGATTATATACTTTAGTAAAGTCAAATCTTCATGGATGATACGGTTATATACTTTTGTGTAGTCAAATCTTCATGGAGGATACGGTTATATACTTTAGTATAGTCAAAACTTCATGGAGGGTACGGTTAAATACTTTAGCATAATCAAAACTTCATGGAGGGTACGGTTATATACTTTCATATAATCAAAACTTCATGTAGGGTACGGTTAAATACTTTAGTCAAAACGTCATTGAGGTTATGGTTTAATAATTTAGTATAACCGAACCTTCATGGAGGGTACGGTTAATTACTTTAGTATAGTTAGAATTTAATGTATTGTACGGTTAAATACTTTAGTATAGTCAAAACATCATGGATGGTACGGTTAAACACTTCAGCGTAGTCAAAATTTTATTTAGTGTACGGTTAAATACTTTAGTAGAGTTAAATCTTCAAGGAGGATACGATCGCTCCGGTGGTCTAGCGTTTAGAACATCCGATTCGGATTCCAGAGGTCGTGGGTTCGACTCCCGGCCGAGTCATGCCAAAGACTTACAAAATTAGTACTAACAGCTGCATAACTTGGCGCTCAGCATTAAGAGGTTAGTGTTGGGACTGGTCGGCCTGGTGTCAGGATAATGTGACCGGGTGGGACATCATGCTACATATCTGCGGCATGATGCCCCAGTGCTAGACATCACTATATACTGTCACACTACAAGCATCGTAGCGATATGACTGATTGTTAAAGCTATGTAAAAATCCAAATCTCTCTCTCTCTCTCTCTCTCTCTCTCTCTCTCTCTCTCTCTCTCTCTCTCTCTCTCTCTCACACACACACACACACACACACACACACATTCACTGAAGGGCTAACGAACTCACATGCATATATCTAAGTATTTAAGTGAATACGTTAATGCACTGCATTTAGTAGAAATTCTCTGACTATGTTTATTTACAATCGTAAAACTTGCTTGATATACGTGGAAATTGCTACTCGCCAGAATTTAAAAAAGGTAACAGTTACCTAATTTTCATTTTGGAGTTAGTTAAGATTTTCTAGCACTGTTTTATATTCTCTCTTGAATCCTTACATGTTGGATAACATTGATCACCAAGATGCCCCGGGTGGTACAGTTGTCAAAAGCCCGGGTTCTTCTTCCACCAGTTATACTGGCAGCCATTCATAACCCATCCTGCGCTGGATAAAAGGCGTTTAGCCCCAAACAACTACAATAACAACTATTCACCAAATGTAGAAAGCGTTAATGACATGTTTTAACCTTCTTTTCATGCTTCCGCTATTTAAAGTAAGGAATTTGGATTTAGCTCATTTTCTCTGATGTTGTATAGGCGTAGTCATCGTGGAAGGCGATGTTCATATGGCAAAAGTAGGTCACAGTGACCCACTAATTAAGGTAAGTTACGCATCCAGTTCTATTTCTCTAAGTCTGCTACATAAACAGTCAAGCAACTCGTTGTATAAAAAGATGACATGTTGGAGTGTGAAAAACTACTTACGGTAGGTTATATTAGCTTACGCAAACAAAAATGTGTTTCTTACTGCACTTGTTTTGAAATTAAGGGAGCTATGTATTTTTTAGTTTTTAAAACAACTTTATATTATAATGAGTCTGTAACTTACCTTAATTAGTGGGTCACTGTCACCTCCTGAGATTATCTAGTATACAGTACCCCATTTCTCTTACAATTTTGCTTGAAAAGACACCGTCATGAAACTTGATAAGGACATATAATTATGAGACTATTATTCACACAGTAGTGTGCCATGGTATACGTTTCCTGCTTCTCTTGGGATTTGGAATATGTTCATGCGAAACAGGCAGACCATGGCATTATGCGGAACTACTGTCATTCGTAGAGCTAGCTACTTGCTACACATTGCCGATAATATATGTGGTCAGAAAATACAGACTCAGTGATCAGGGTTAGATTTAAACATAATTATGCAGTAGAATTTACTTCATTGAAAGAGCTGATTAATCGTTCTTAGCAGTAAAACAATATTTTAATTTTACCCATTATTCTTATATATGAATACGGTTTTCTCTTTAAATACACTTTGTAACTGCACAAAGGAGGTTATCGACAACTCTTGAATCATTTTCAAATCTTGCGATTTGTTGTAATATCTGCAGACGAATTAAAATGGCGAATTAGCTGCAAGTTATGCATGAATAAAGCTTATTTGTGTCATACTAACAAACCCTCTGCTCGTCAGGTTATGAAATATATGTTCAATATTTTAAAAGCTTTGAACATTTTGTGATAACATTATGATTTCTTTGAATTTGTTTTAAACTCGAAAGGAGCTGCAGATGCGTGTATAGCTACACCGGAACCTGTACATACATGTATGGCGTAACAGTAACATAAACATGTCAGAGAAGGAGAATATTTGTAATACTGTTCAAGAAGGATATTGCAAAAGTCCAGGTACAATGAAGATACTGATATCAAGGTCGACTTTGGTAAAATTTGCAGATTTTCCGTCATATCCTAATATTTTGGAGTGGATTTATCCTTAAAAATGGTTGAGAATTCATGAAAGTTGACCCACATTCTGGAAGACCATTGTCTGAGATTGGTGGTGGAAAATAACTGCTGTGAAACGGGTAATTGATAAAGATGCTCGACTCATAGTATAAATATTTATATTATCACGGACATTAAATAGTCATCTGATTTTAATATAATGAAGAATAATTTAGAAACACAGATAATGTTTGTGCAAGATGGGTGAATCATTTTCTGACGGATGATCAAAGATAATACTTAGGGTGATATCTAGGAACAGCTATTCGCCAAATTTGAAAGGGGAGAACCAAGATGCTCAATTGCGGTTCTCATAGGGGACAAACATAGATACTCAAGACAAAATAATACAGTCTGGACTGGACAAAATGAACTGAACCCACAATCCGCTCGACGTAGTCGCACTCTCTGGAATAGTTTTCTTTGACTATTTTTCGAAGCAAACGCACCTAAAATGACTCCACTAGTATCACTGGATATTTATTGTTGCCTCCAAGTGTAGATATTAGTTGTGGAACACACTTCTTACCCACCCGTTCGGGCACCGTTACCCGATATATCAATCTACTAGACGATAACCACCAGCGCATAAATCTACCTTCGTGACAGACTTTCTAATGAAGCACGTCATCCAAACTTTGGCATGTAACCCAAGACATTTCCTTTTTTGCCTTTATTTGTAGAAGTTATTATAAAGTAGTGCTCCGTACGGTTTATACAGAAGAAAAAAGCAGTTTGGTCTGATTACATGATTATGTTCTGACCAATGCAAATCTCCCTTTCATTTATTCACTGATATAATTGCAATATTTCTCTTCTGACCATTCCCATCTTATTTTAAATATTTGGACGGTAAGTTTTTCCCTATCGCAAAGTTTTCCGTAATATGATTAAGCAACAATTCATTACACTCAATCTGCCTGAAATCGAGTTATCTTCTCATACATAACAGTTAACACGTGATTTTGTACCTTTAATAAGTCGACATATGAATCGAGTATCCAGTACTTTCTACCAAACCTCTATTCCATATGACTCTGCATAATGACATGACAGTAAATTTCTCTATACATCAATATTTGATCGCAGTCGGCCGTTTAACTGCATAGATTGTTGTATCATGCGATATTTGGATTGATGGAAGCTAAAAAATGAGAAATTTAGTCCGAAACAATTTGGATCACATGACTAGGCAATATCAGATATTGTTCAGTATGGTAAGCAACAGTTTGTAAACAATATCAACTGGCGCGTGCATTGGTATATTAAAGAAAAGAAATAAGTTTATTGACGAGTCGTTAAGTAAAGTGTTTGCACAATAAATCTGGAAGCCGTGACAGGTGTTTCGAAGCTATGCACTCTTTCTCTAAACCGTAATACGTTCATACTGTGACAAGAACTAATTTTCTCCGTAAAGTTAGACAATTATTTGAAAGTTGGTTAGGATTAATTAATTACAAATAACATAGACTCGATCTAACAACACATTATGATATGGTAGATCAGGATATTCGTTGTTTGACCCTACTTGAAAACATGTGAGAAAATACGGTGTGTGGAATTCTGATCCCTCCCTAATACCATCTCGGAAAAATACCAGGAAATTAAATTCAGACATTACTCTTATCTCTATAATGCGAATGATGTTTTCACTTTAAGAAAATGACACACATTATTATCAGATAATAGCCAACTAGTTATTGCTTAAATGCAATGGCATGACTTTTAATGATGATGATAATAATAGTAATAGAGTGAGGACGTAGTACAGCGCTTAGTCTTTAAAAGCTCTAAGCGCTTTACAATATTAGGCAACAAATAAGGTAAACACCGTGTAATTAAAAAAGCATGCTGAAAGCAATTATGGGTAAGTGTTACAACTCTATAGTCACAAGCCAAGTAACAGAAAGAAGCAAAATCAACACATTTTGCAAAAGTTAACAAATAATTTAAATATCAAAGTTATAACAGCAAACGTGGCAGGAAATTAGTGTACTATGAAGTTAAACCAAAATAATCATGAGAAAGGTCTCTGAACGCCCAAATTATTTGAAAAGTATAAATTTCAAAACCGGAAACGTACTGGTCTGCCAAAAATAGTGATGTTGTCAACATGTGTCGTCCAGAACTCCTTCGAATAATTCACAGTTCCATAATAAAGCTATAGAAGCAATAATGAAAAACTTTAAATTTACACTGAACACTTCAGACAAATGTTTTTCCCCTCGAATAATATCTAAATACAACTAAAACACGCCTGCAGATTTACAACAGGAACAAAAGAAACGATGCTGACTCCAAAAATCGAAAGGAACTCATTGCCCAGTTCAATCCTTCTATTGCGACTATGTTTCACAATATATCACAAGTGACGGATATTGCTACTTATTGTGCCTCAAAATTGCATTCATGTGACCTTGCCCAACCAATTTCAAGTTATTGAATTCTTCTAAAATTGTCTAAATTCAATTAGCCAATGAAAACGTAAGCCAAAGGCGTAATTAACTCGTATTATTAAGATTAATATTAGTAATTGTCAACACATACATAAGCATCAATTTATAGATCATATGTACTTTTATGTTCTTAACAGAATCATGTAAGGTAGGCAACATCTAACTAAAGATATTCTGTAGAATGTACAACCATGAATAAAAATTGCAAAAATGACATAAAATCATGTACTAGGAGTTATACAGTTCAAGTCTGTTCTAGCGGTCGAAATAGGCGAGTTTTATAGCACTCTTGAATGAGATCACAATATCATTCTTTCTATGCTCAAGAAGTAATTCTTGTCATGTAGCTGGGCCTGGTACATAAAATAACATTATATTTTATGACTTCGTTTTATTAGTGGGATTAATGTGAATTTAAGAGTCATAACTTGAGATTAAATACGTATAGGGATGCACGCATGGATGAGGTTTGATACGTATTGTTGACTAGAGGCAACCAAAGGATTGTAGCATAAATAACACATATTCTATTTGATTCTGATGCGAACATGGTAGGAACTGAATGGTACAGGACAGCGGAGGCGTGCTCAGTATTGTGCTACCCTAAGGACGATCAGGGCAGCTGTGCTTTGAACGTTTTGAAGTGTCTGTAGGAGATACTAAGAAAGCAAAATATATAAGAGAATTGCAATAATTAATTACAATTTTATTGTTAAAAAGGAAATAAATTTACTAATTGAGATGATATGCTTCGGCTCCAGATATGCGGCGTTTATGACATGTTTGTTTAATAAAAGAGCATTATCGAGTGTGACGTCTAGGTTTCGTATTGACTACGTGAATTTAATTGTGGTATTGCTGATACATATTGACTGAGGTAAAGGATGTGAGCAGAAAAGCTTCGGTTTTTATCACCCTTGATTTCAAGCTTATTATATGTCCTCCATAACCTCACATCTGACATGCACCACTCTAGGACTTGGATGGTGGTATCAAACTTCGGTTGGGTGACTTGCGAGTCATCAGTGCGTCAGTGGTGCGACACTCGATGACGAATTATGACACTTGAGAGAGGCCGAGTGTATATAATGAAAAAGGCCGGTCCAAGAACAGAACCGTGTGGATCACAAAGACATACATGAACTGTGTGTGAAAGTTTTCCACTTATGGATACACTTTGTGTCCTTTCCATTAAGTTTGACATGGTAAGGCTGAATCGTGAATTCCAAATACATGCTGAAAACGTTGAAGTAATCTATCAAGAAATGTTGTGTCAGATTCTGAAGATACGTTGAGGAGGGTAAAGACGATCAGAGCACATCTTCTCGCTATCTGTACCCTTCACTGGCTATCCATTCGATCCAGAATCAAACACAAAATCTGTTGTCTGTGCTACGTTTCACTGACGGAGTCCAGTCCAGCATACTTATCTGGCCTCATCCATGTGTACACAATAACAGGATACTTACGCTCCTCTTCTGACAATCGTATACTCATTATTTTCACTATGAAAACGAAGTCATATGGATAACGTTATTTGCATACCAGGTCCCAGCAACATGGAATGAATTGAAATTAGACACAAAGACACAGTGATCCTTTTCAAGAGTGCTATTAAAACTCACCTTTGTCGACTGCAAGAACTAACTTAAAGACTTAATAATGTTTCATACCTTAAATATTTTCAGCATTTTTTATGTTTTCGAATTTCATGGTGTTTGTGTTTGTGTTTGTTTTTTGTAGTCAAATCAGTATAGATGTTGTAAAGCACTTTGAGCTAAAGATTAGGCGCAATACAAAGTTATAATTTTATTATTATTATTATTATTATTATTATTATTATTATTATTAGTAGTAGTAGTAGTAGTAGTAGTAGTAGTAGTAGTAGTAGTAGTAGTAGTAATATTAATGACTATAATAATTCCACTCTCTAAAGCAGAGAGAAGTTCGTTAACTATTTTCACTAGAGGAAGTTTCTATATTGTGGTGAGGGCGATATGCTGACTGTAAATTGCTTAAACGACTTTTTTTAAATTCAAATGAAATACAGGTTGAGACATAAAAACATGTTCTAAGATTTGTTGTGGCATGATTGGCTGGTTAGTTTTTCATTTCGTTAGCATCGGGTTTCTCGGTCAGCGTATGAATGGCAGTTTTCAGAAATAATGGGAATTTACTGGATGAGAGAGAAATATTAAAAACATCCATTAGTGAAAGCAATATTGAGTCTAAGCCCGTTGGCATCAGTGTGTCGGAATCGAATCTAACTCACATGACTTTGGGGCGCTCTTCTTTAGGTTTCTCAGTAAGAAATCCGCATAGACAGTCTCAAATGCAGTTTGAAGATTGTCTTTGAAATTCTGTATCACAATATGTGTGATGATGATGATGAGTCGATTTAAATTGTGTTGTCAGGTTAATCTTGTGTTGTCAAGTTAAACTTGCATCGGATCACCTCTGCATTGTATGCCATCTCGACGTATCAGTTCCCTAACCCTCCACCTCTATCAGCTACTAAGAGAAACCTCCGTATGATAAATAGAACCAAATGCATGCATGACATCCAAGAAAACCTAACAACTTTCTTACATCCAACAGCGGAACAACTTGATAACTGCCAGCGTTCATTGCTTGAAAAACATGCCCCAGCCACCAAATGCAGAGCATCAATAAAAAAGTGTCTTCCATGGTATAGCAGTGTTAGGGACCAGCTTCGCACTGCTAAAAGACATCGCCGAAAAGCAGAGAGGCTTTGGTTTTCCACCAGATTCATTAATCATAAACAAATCTACGAAGCCGCTAAGAAGAACGTCACAAACATAGTCCATTTAGCCAAATCATCCCACTACAGTACTAAGATCACGGAGAGTTCCAGCTGCAAAGAGCTCTTCGAGATAACTAACAAACTAATGTCAAGTAACAAATGTACACCACTTCTAACAACTTCTAACAACCTTCTCTCCACTAAACCTACTAGACCAATTTGCAAATTTCTTCGATGACAATGTACAAACCATTGGAGATTTGCTTGACAGCACAATTTCAACTGATTCGACACCATACAGTTATGATGCAGAATTTCAGCGACAACCGTTAGGAGCATTTGAACCTGTTTCTTTTATTTTAGTACGGACAATAGTGATGAAAAGTGCACCAAAGTCTTGTGAACTTGATCCAATTCCGACATCACTACTGCTTGAATGCTTAGACCCAATATTGCCTTCACTAACTGACGTTATTAATATCTCTCTCTCAGGGGAATTCCCATCATTTTTTCAAAACTGCCATCGTAAAGCCACTGCTGAAGAAACCAACACTGGACCATAACGATTTAAAGAACTACCGCCCAGTTTCTAATCTCCCATTCATATGAAAAATCTTAGAAAAGGTTGTTCTAACTCAACTTTTATCTCATTTGAATTCAAACAGTCTTTTTAGCAATGTACAATCTGCATATCGTCCTTGCCACAGTACGGAAACTACTCTTCTGAAAGTATTCTCTCTGCTTTTGATAGTGGAAAGATTACAGTCCTCACTCTCCTGGATTTATCTGCAGCATTTGACACAAAGGACCATGATATATTACATCACCGTCTCCAGCATGTATTTGGCATTCAGAATATAGCCTTACAGTGGTTCAAGTCCTACTTAGTGAACAGGACACAAATGATATCTGCAAATGGAATACACTCCAGTTGACGTATGCTGTGGTGTTCCACCTGTGGTGTGGTTTTCCACCTGTTCTCTTCATTCTGTACACTCAGCCGCTCTCAAGTGTCATAGATCATCACCCAGTGTCGCACCAATTGTATGCTGATGACACCCAAATATACAAGTCTAGCCACCCAACCGAAGTTGATGCTACCATCCATGGAGTAGAGAAGTACATTTCTGATGTGAAATCATGGATGACATGTAACAAGCTGCAGATGAATGATGATAAAACTGAGGCTATTCTGATCACAACACAAAAACTTTTTCATTCACATCCTTTACCTCATTGAATAAATATCAGCAACACCAGCATTAAATTCTCACAGTCAGTCAAAAAAATAGGCGTTACTCTAGACAGTACTCTCACATTGCACGAACATGTCATGAACATATGCAAGGCTGCATATCTTGAATTGAGACGCATCAGTTCCATTCGTAAATATCTTTCAGTTGATAAAACACTTGTGTGTTCATTAGCACTTTCAAGACTGGACTATTGTAATTCAATTCTGTCTGGTTCGTCACAATATTTACTCCAGAAACTTCAAAAAGTTCAAAACACAGCTGCATGGATCATCTTTAGAGTACCTCGATCAGAGCACACCTCACCAGTGTTCTGTACCCTACACTGACTATCGATTCGATACAGAATCAAACACAAAATTTGTTCTCTGTGCTATGTTTCAATGACAGACTCCAGTCCAACATACCTATCCAGCCTCACCAGCTAGATCCTTACGCTCTTCTTCTGATAATCGCATACTCATCGTTCCCAAAGTGAAAACAAAGTCATATGGACAACGTTCGTTTGCACACATGGGCCCGGCGACGTGGAACGAATTGCCCATTGAAATTAGACACAAAAACACAGTGGTCCCCTTTTAAGAGTGCTCTTAAGACTCACCTGTTTCGACTGCAGGGACAAACTTAGTGACCTAATCATGTTTTGTATCTTATATGTTTTCAGCATGTTTTTATGTTTTCTAATTTCATTGTTTTTGTCATTTGTTGTTCTATAGTGTAGCATATCATTATTGATGGTGTAAAGCGCTTAGAGCTTCGAAAGATTAGGCGCTATACAAAGTCCTCATTATTATTATTATTATTATTATTATTATTATTATTATTATTATTATTATTATTATACTGGTTCGCACTATGTCACTTAAGAAATTTTAAATAGGCCTGGAAAGACGATGATAGAAAAGGCGGTTAGAAGCAGCGTACATTATTCTCTCTACATTGGCTAGTTAGTAATATCGAAGAGCTCTGTATGGCTCGAATGTTCGGTGATCTTAGTACCAAAGTAGTCTGATTTCATAGCTTTCTTAGCGGCTCCCTGCCTTTGCATATTAATAGCAAGATAGAATGAAAGTCAAAACGCCGCGGCCTTACGGTATTAGGTTGACTTGAAGGTTATGCATTAGTTAAGTTCTACGCATCATCTCTTAGTAGCAAAGAAGTATGAGCAGTAAATATTACTTCAAAATGGCATATGGCGCAGAGGTAATCTGATGCAAGTTGGCGGAAAACAAGTGACGATTATACAAGTATGGCCAGATCTATACAGAAATCTAGTCTGAACTAATATCGGAGGGGGGGGGGCTTGGCCAACTGACTATTTGATGTTGAAAACATGAATATAATCAAAGAGTTTTGGTGTGTAATAGTTTCCAGGACAGTGAAAATGAAAGTTGAAGTCTCCAGGAATAATCAAACTGACACCTATTGCATTTCTATGTTCCAGGTGGTTAGGAAACTGCTATAGCAGCATAGATTCAGTCAGCCTGCTTCTTCGTCATGCAGGAGAGCAGTAGAGGCAGAAAAGATGGACTAACCTTTATTCCGTTGTCAGTTAAGTTTGGACCAGTTCAAACATCGTATGGTCGAAATTGAAGATTACAGGGTAGTAAAGATGGTGGAGTACGGAGTTCTTTGCAACGACAGCAATTCTATCTGATGTAGTAAAGGGGATATGGGGAGGGGCGGGTGTTAGATCCGCACACTTTGGCTCATTAGCTGTTGTTTCTAACCATGTTTCTGTCAGTATAATGATCGCAATATCCTGACCATTGATAATGTTTACTATTTTCGGTATTCCATGACTGTGACTTTATTACTGCTATGCGCAATAGTTGCCCTGACGTAAAAGTTGACGACCGAAGAGGAGTTCTAATTAAATTATTGAAACTGACGGTCAAACTTTCTAATCGCTAAGACGGAAAAGGCAAAAGGAAGATAATTTGAATTCTACGCTGGTCGCCTTTGAAACCAAAACTTTTTCGATGACATTTACTTTGAGGTGACGACGACTGTAGTTCAAAGTTCTCTGTTCTAGCGCACACTGTGGTGTGGAGCGTCGATGAGTGACTATTTAATGCAATTAGGTCTCACTGGATAGTTTCGCATTTTGACACCTCCCTAATATTTAAGGTAGAAGGCATGGACCTAATTATCCCCATCCTATTATTTTTCAGTTCACTCATAAGCTAAATCTGTAATGTGGTTTAGATTTACTTTGAGTTAGGCTTGGAAACTGGTTGACTTGTTGGTGACTGCCTGTCAGAGTTAGACTAGCACAGGAGATCAAATGCGTAACTTGGGCTTCAAATGAGCCGCGGACATGGCTTGCGTATTTACATGTGTCTGCTACAGAGGTAAATATCTAAAAATCTAGATGGTTGAGGGGTGATGAAAAGTATGGCAATTTGTTACAATACAAGTTAACTTTATTCATGTATAAGGCACATAATGATTCTTTTAGCTCTCTTGTCACAGGAAAATATTAAAAATACCCCCTTTCTGTAAAAAAAAAAATGAATGTAAAAAAGAGGGGTTGGGGGCAGTGTTGATTCAGTATAAAAGCCACTAGTTGCATGTGGAACTTTAATTCCTCAGTCAGAGTCTTACAAGCATTATTTCAACAAAAATCATTAGTTCATTTTTATTCGTGTCTTTAATGTAATATTATTATACTTTTTCTGCTATAGGTCATTATCCGACAAACATTTGCCATAACAACTGTCCATTGAGACCTTAATGACGGACTATCATAGCGTTAAGACTGGTCAGTATGGTCATCAACAAGAAACGTTGTAGAGGTTGCGGAAGACAACATACAAAATACTATCTAATAGATCTCGTTTCCTAAACAAGTAGATGATACACATTCCAGCAGAACAGCTAATGCACGATGATCACACTATAGTAGACAAAGACAGTTATTTAACAAATATATTATACAAAACAGCACGATAAGTGGGAGCAGCTGTTTTAGCCTGCTAAGCAATCAAAGGTTTGTCCTTGTCATCCATAATAAAAGATTGTATTCCAATATAGATGCATGGTTGGATAGGTTGAATAAACCTGATAAATTTTGCTTTAACCATTAAAACATTTTACAATTGGATCATTAGTGATTTAATAAACTGATTATTTGCTACAATGTATTAGTTGATTTTTTAAAAATCTTTTAATACATTTTTGTATATAGTGGTAATTTAGTACTATAAATTCTAGCCTGGATAATCCTACGGTTTTTTATGTTCAATATAAGTTAAATCTATATAGCCACATATGAAATAACACTGAAAACCATTCTCAGTGTAACGCATAATTTCACAACAATATGTTTTTACAGATTTTGATAATAGAAAATTTTAAACGAGTTTACTTGACTTTAAAATCTTACTTGAGCTGGAATGAAACAATTTCTCAAAGAGCGGCTGTGTCAATTTTAAACATTAAATGGTTTATGTAATTTAAAATGTAATTGAAACATCATGACAAAATATATACTTGTTTATAATTCCCACAATGCAGGAATATTTAGTATACTTATATTTCCATAGGTCAAAGTTTTGAAAAAGACTAATGAATACGTCAGAAATAGTTCTATTTTTTATAAACTTACACTATATGTTGTATATGTATATCAGTATAGATCGTGTTTCCTGTCATATATATTTCGCATATATGTCACTCTTGTCAATGAAAACGAAGCTGATTATATGTAATTTATCTCACATACATATTTGTCAAGGAAATGAGGCTGACTGCATGTAATTGTTTCTTACATATATGCCATGTTTGTCAAGAAAAATTAGATTGATTACACGTGATGTTATCTCACATATGTCAGGTTTGTCACGGTAAACCGGCTGATTAAATGTAAATTAGCTATACTGTATGATAAAAATGAGATAAAGTTATGACAGATGTGATAAAACAAAATGGAAGAACAAAACGGGTAGTTTGTTCGTGAAGGATTGTAACTTCACGTTGTAATTGAGATCATAAATGTCAAGTCATTTTTACCCTGGCAAAATATAATAAGCTTTACAACAACGATTCTGTAATAATGACACCACATGGACCAAACTGTGTATCAGCAACTAATAAAAAATATGATTTCCCTGAACAAGTGTGATGTCATATATATATATATATATATATATATATATATATATATATATATATAAAGAATACAAATCATATGGCATATAACAGTCCTTTCAAATGGACTAGATCCAGCAAAGGATCACGTGTGTCAGGGAATGATTAAAATAAATGCAAAAAACTGACAAGCAACAGTGCAAAACTAGTATCACTCTAGCCTGAGCGCTTTCGACTCTTTATGAGTCTTTATCAAAGGCAAATACAGAACATAGACAAGACAGACAAGTAAATTACAAAAACCGTGTTTACAAAACTTTACATGCCTGTTTCTACAGGAATTCAACCTTTAAATGTATTATGTTACAACTAGTTTCTTTCAACTTGTTGCGGATGCTGTAAAATGTCTGTATCGACTTAGAAATCGATGAGCCAAAGTGACACATCTGTTTTTATATGTAAATTGATGTACGCGCAAATTATATCCCGGATATTTTACATTAGTAGTTAGAGGCTATTAAGCAAATTTGGAGAATTATTTAAAAGAAAATGTGTCAGCTGGAAAAGATAATTACATTTGTGCATGGCTGTTTTTTTTCTAGTCTTCTTGGTTTAAAACGCTTGGTTTCAATGTTCAAAAGCGTCGTATCCAGTAAGATTCCTTTTCTTTCCTGGTTTCGGAACTCCAGTTGTGGTTGTGAGCAATTGCAATAAGTGTTACATCACCGAAGGTGTGGCTAGGGGAAGAGAAGTGTTCTGCGACCGGACTTCTGTATAGCTTCGTTGTTATCCAATCAGATCTATGAACGTTGATCCTTTTGTGTAGCCTCTCAGTTTCTCCGACATACTGCAGGCTACACATCTTACATGTGATGAGATAAATTACATTCTCTGTTTTGCACGTTTTGTTTGGACCATGTATGTTTAGTTTTTCTCTCGTCACTGTGCTAGAAAAAGTCCTGGTTTCTATCATGTGTTGACAGGTTTTGCACCTTTTATCGCGACAGGGGCCAAATTGACTCGGGTGGTCTTGATTAGTGATTGGCGCTAGCTTCGCCCTGACTAGGATGTCCTTGAGGTTTTTGGGTCTCCGGTAGGCTACTACAGGTTTGTTCGGGAGGATTAACTTCAGTGCATCCGATGATTCTACGATGGGCCAATGTTTCCCGATGAGTTTACCTATTTTGGGGTTGTCTGGATGGTAGGTCAGGATAAATGGTATCCTATCAGCCTTTTTCTTCTTTCCATATTTTAGTAGGTCATCGCGGTTTGTTAGCTTAGCCCTTTGGGTTGCCTCAGTAATCAGGTCCTTGTCGTAGCCTCGGAAAATTAAATGTTTAGATAGCTCTTCAGACCTTTTTAGGAATGTGTCATCGTCGGAGCAAATTCTGCGTATCCCCAGTGCCTGGCTATATGGTATGTTCCTAATGCAGTGTTTTGGGTGACAGCTGGTTGGGAGGAGATATTGGTGTTTATCAGTTGGTTTCGAGTAGATGCTGTATGGAGTTTGTTTTCTACCAGTCTGGTTGTTGTGTCTAGGAAAACGTGGTTTAAGTTGGAGACTTCAGACATGAATTTTATTGAAGGATGAAAGTTGTTTGCCTTTGATATGAAATCGTCTAGATTTTCTCTTCCATGTTGCCACTTCAGTTCTATATCATTGATAAAGCGTACCCACTGGTATGGTGCAAGTTCAACCGATGCTAAATAATTTAAATAATTCTCTAAATTTGCTTAATAGCCTCTAACTACTAATGTAAAATATCCGGGATATAATTTGCGCGTACATAAATTTACATACAAAAACAGATGTGTCGCTTTGGTTCATTGATTTCTAAGTCAATACAGATATTTTACAGCATCCGCAACAAGTTGAAAGAAACTAGTTGTAACATATTAAATTTAAAGGTTGAATTCCTGTAGAAACAGGCATGTAAAGTTTTGTAAACACGGTTTTTGTATTTTACTTGTCTGTCTTGTCTATGTTCTGTATTTGTCTTTGATAAAGACTTATTAAGAGTCGAAAGCGCTCAGGCTAGAGTGATACTAGTTTTGCACTGTTGCTTGTCAGTTTTTTGCATATATATATATATATATATATATATATATATATATATATATATATATATATATATATATATATATATATATATATATATATATATATTCATTCATTCATTCATTCACTGCCCGTCACTCCTATCAGGGTATGGGCCGCCAACTACAGATCTCCAGAGTCCTCTGTCCTGGGCCATTTTTTCTAGCTGATTCCAGGTGTAGCCCATCTTGGTGGTGTCAGCCTGGAGGTTGCGTCGCCAGGTGTTTCTTGGACGGCCTCTCTTCCGCTTGCCTTGTGGGTTCCACCTCAGCGCCTGCCTGGTGATACTGGTTGGCGGTTTTCGTAGGGTGTGCCCTATCCAGCCCCATCTCTTCTTCCTGATTTCTTCTTCAGCAGGAAATTGGGAGGTCCTTTCCCAAAGATTGGCATTGCTGATGGTGTCAGGCCAGCGGATCCGGAGAATCCTTCTGAGGCAGCTGTTGATGAAGGTCTGGACGTTCCTGATGGTGGTCTTGGTCGTCCTCCAGGTCTCTGCTCCATACAGTAAGACTGACTTCACGTTGGAGTTGAACAGTCGGATCTTGGTGGTCAAGGACAGCTCTTTGAAGGTCCAGATATTCTTGAGCTGGATGAAGGCGGCTCTTGCTTTGCCGATCCTTGCCTTGACGTCTGCGTCTGTACCGCCCTGCTGGTCAATGATGCTACCCAGGTAGGTGAAGGACTGCACTTCTTCCAGGGGACTTCCATTCAGGGTGACTGGTTCGGTACTTGTGGAGTTGATCTTCAGGATCTTGGTCTTGTCCTCGTGGATGTTGAGGCCAACTTGTGAAGACGTGGCTGCCACAACGTTTGTCTTTTCTTGCATCTGCTGTTTGCTGTGTGAAAGGAGTGCAAGGTCGTCGGCAAAATCCAAGTCGTCTAGCTGGCTCCACAAAGTCCACTGAATTCCATTCCTGCGCTCGCTGGTGGACGTCTTCATAATCCAGTCGATGGCGAGGAGGAAGAGAAACGGTGATAACAAGCATCCTTGTCGGACTCCAGTTCGCACCTGGAAGCTGTCTGTGAGCTGCCCTCCATGGATAACTCTGCAGGACATGCCGCCGTAGGAGTTCCTGATTAGGTTGACCATCTTGGCTGGGATGCCGTTGTGCCTAAGGAGTTTCCAGAGGGTTTCTCGATCCACGCTGTCGAACGCATTCTCATAGTCGATGAAGTTGATGTACAATGGGGAGTTCCACTCTGGGGACTGTTCGACTATGATGCGGAGCGTCGCAATCTGGTCCGTGCAGGATCTGTTCTGCCGGAAGCCTGCTTGCTCTTCTCTCAGCTGTGCGTCCACGGTTGCCTTCATCCTTTCCAAGAGGACTCGGTTGAAGACCTTCCCTGTCACAGATAGGAGTGTGATGCCCCTGTAGTTGTTACAGTTGCTGAGGTCGCCTTTCTTGGGAAGCTTGATCAGGTAACCTTCCTTCCAGTCTGCCGGTACGTCTTCTTCCTCCCAAATCCTCTCAAAGAGTGGGTACAGCATCTCCACTGACGCATCCAGGTCTGCCTTTAGCGCCTCTGCTGGGATGTCGTCGGGTCCAGCCGCCTTCCCGCTCTTTATCAGGGTCATGGCCTTCCTGATCTCGTCTCTGGTCGGTTTCTCGCAATTGATCGGGAGATCCACGTTAGCTGGTTCGATGTCTGGGGGGTTCGCGGATGCTGGCCTGTTCAGGAGATCCTCAAAATGCTCTGCCCATCTGTTCATCTGCTGGTCTAAACTGTTGATGGTATCCCCCTGCTTGTCCTTGACAGGTCTTTCTGGTTTGCTGAAATTCCCAGAGAGTCGTCTGGTGATGTCGTACAGCTGTTTCATGTTACCGCTGTACGCTGCCTGCTCCGCCTCAGCTGTCAGTCCATCTATGTATTCTTTCTTGTCCTTCTTGATGTTTCTCTTCACTACTCTGTGGGTTTTTGCATAAGCTTCTTGAGACTTGGCCTTCGCTGCTCTGGTTCTACTGTTGTAGACTACTGCCTTCTTCCTCTTCCTGTCTTCGATCTTGGTCAAGGTCTCTGCTGTGATCCACTCTTTCTGCTGGTGTTTCTTTGGCCCCACTACTTCTTGGCATGATGCTCTTAGTGTTTCTTTCACTATCTGCCAACTGTTGAGTACACTATATATATATATATATATATATATATATATATATATATATATATATATATATATATATATATATATATATATATATATATATATATATATATATATATATATATATATGAGAGAGAGAGAGAGAGAGAGAGAAAGAAAATATACACCAATTTACGGAGGAAAGTGCTATCCATGGATCTTACAGGAGAATGCTTGATATCATTTACATATCATAATCATTAATCATGCAAGGTAGAAAATGTATAATTCATATTCTACGGAGAATGGAACCCGGGTTTGTGGGTTACGACATCACCTTTTCTGCACGCGCCAATACATATACCATTTCGACTATGCACACATCACTAAAATGATGCTTTGGGGTTCCTGGCATGGTCATTCATGCGTAGCTTGCACCCGCAAATCGATCAAGCAATTTTTTCTCATCAAAGTACGCTGTCAATCCGGATTCCAAGGTCAAAAAGCAATGTATATAAGGTTATTTTGTATAGAAATACAAATATACAACAAGAAGAGCGGAAAGTGTTATCCTTGACTTCTACAGGATAATTGAGTGGTAACGTTAACCGATGGTTTTTATAATAAATAAATAATATTATCACAGATTCGAATTTATTAGACGTTATTATTGACAAATACTAATATACACCGAAAAGAATGGGAAATCAAACACACACACACACGCACACACACACACACGCACGCACGCACGCACGCGCGTGTATGGAGTTTTATACTGGTAAAAGACGATGCAAATTTTCAACAATATAAGAGAAAGATATTTAGAATAAATTGAATTTGGGAATAGAGGTCCAATTACTTTTGAAATGGTGTCTTTTTTCTGCCTATGGTTAACCCTTTCAGAAACGACAAACATTCTTGGTTAGTTTCGTCTGGACAATGTAGCCATGCACTAAGAGTGTTTACATGTTACCATACGCAAATATTTGTAAGTTTCTATTGAAAGTTGAATCTTAACTATGATAAGTGAATTCTTCCTAAATAGTTGGTATATGATATTTGGCTAATGTACAGTAAATATGCATCGTGATTTTGCAATTAAGTATCGAGCAACAGTTGATTTTAATCTCTGCAGCGTTGCATTGACATAGATCAAATATGAACAATCGTGTAATTTACCCCCATCAACCATCACGGCGAATTTTTAATAACCCATTCCTTCATTTGCATTGTGTAGCTCAGGAAACTATGAAAAGACACGTCTTGGTACATTTGAGTCATTGTTGCCCATGGAAACAAAACAATGGTACGCCTCCATACGTATATGGTTGTATTAGGAACCTCGTTTCTGAATCAGCATCTCAGATGCGTGATATAAGTCTTAAATCTCTCGCGTGCACAGATTACAATTACCTCCGGGTTAGCACGCACCAGTTTAGTCCCTATCTAACTGTCGAGCATTTTCATCTCCTTTGTTGGCAGTTATCTTTGGCTTGATGATGGCATTCTTCTTACCAATGTTAACTAAATTGTTTATTATTCAAAATATGAGCACTATCATGTTATTATCTTTGTGCATTTTGGCTACAGCTGTGACAGAGTTGTCAGGCACTGATGCTGACCCGGAAGTGAAATCTATGACCCATGATAAGTTGCTTTGTTTACAGTTCAGACTCTAAGAAATTGTGCGTGATAAATACGAAAAGATCTTATTTACAGTTTTGTCCAGGAATATACTTTTTATTAACATATCCGGAGTAGGACTTAAGTTTTGTACTCAAAAGCAAATGTACAACTTATGAAGGGAAAACAATTGAGTACCGAGTCCTCGGGGTCTGAACATCCATATTGCATTTTGTCTTAAACATCAGTGTGCTATCATGCTTCCTTACCTCTGGACAAAATGTGATAATTTGTACAGACTCAATCGAGCAACGATTTGTCTTAAACATCATTCATTGGTCAACTTTGTTTCCAAAATGTACCTGTTTCTCTTTCTAAATTTGCATTAAAACGTACAAATTAAAATGTATTCAAATAATTTCTATAAAAGTTAAATTCATACTTTTTCAGATAGAAAATAAATTACGTTGTATTAAAATACGTTTTGTTGCAATGAAAAATTTATTGTTTGCTATGAAAATCAGTAATATTGGTAAGTAAGGTTGAAATATGCGTGGAATACAAAGACGAAAATTTGACTAAGTTGGCTCGAGACCACTTGCATCGCAAGTAGTACTGTTGGGTCAGTACCCACCAAATGCATCTCTCTTTAATTTCAGAGTAGTTTTTTTCCCTCTTTATTCTGGTGAACCTTGCCTTGCATGTAGGCATTATTAATACTGATGTAAGAAAAAATGTATATTCTTCAGAATCTGATGATTATTGTGTGTGTGTTTATTTGTATGTGTGTATGTCTGTGTGTTGTGTCTATGTGTATGACTGTGTGTATGTGACTACGTGTATATATGTACTGCCTGGGTTGCTTGTTTACAGTTTACAGTTCCGCCTCTAAAACACTCAGATAATATAATGACTAGAACTAAACCGTGAGCTTCTGAGGATTGATTTAATTATAATTTACTTAAGATTAAACATACTTGAAATGTCAGTAAAGAAACGCAAATGCAAAGAGAATGTCATTGTGTTCGTGCAAGAATGGCTTCAACAACGAGACTAAAAGATGTAAAGACATTGCTTGACGGCATTGATTGGTCAATAATATTGTAACACATTACAGATTGAATTAATGTATGCAGATGTGTTAAACATCTGTTTAGTTCATTTACTTATTTTCCTTTAAAAATATATTTGTTTGTTGACAAACCTGTTCTTTATACCTAGCACTTCATATAGAATTGCAAGCAATGTATGGCATCGGATTATTGATTTATTCAATTCTTCGTTCGTTTGTTCGTCAGTCCGTCCGTCCGTCAATCCGTTTGTAACGGAGTACTCGGTATCAAGCGCTATTGGTACAATATTGCACAAGCCCACTGGTCAGAGGTATTGGGCAACTTGGAAAAACAACACCCGAAACCGTCTCCCGCTAACACTCGTTATCTAAGGAATGACCTCTATGGTGTGATTTGCCCGGTTATAGAATGGATATGGTAATCTGAGACACTATCTTGAACAAAGACAACACACGAGCACCCGTTAAGATAAATAAAGAATTTAATAAAAAATCAAGAAAAGAAAAGACACAGCAAATTACAGTTTTCTTTCCTTTTGAATACTCTTAGTTCAGAAGCACTCTAAACCTGAAGTTTAAAATAATTGATACATTAATTAAATTTCAAACACTAATAAAATAGACAAATTTAGCCGTTAATGGCTGATAGCAAATTACATCACAAAATCGAGTGTTCATTAACATTGGACCGCTTGGTAAATTCTCATGACCTGTTCGTCGACTGTTTCTTCTGCTTGCGTCTCGACTTTAACTTGCCCTCTGGTTGAACGTGGGATTCTCACAACTCTGACTTCTAAATTCTTTTTCCTCCTTTGGATCTCGATCTCCTCGCTATTTCTCTCTCTCCAAACAAACTATTTTCCTTTGAAAAGGAAAGGGTAAAACGCCCTAAGTATCTCGTTAGGCTTTAAGAGTTGAGATTGTCCGTCCGTCTTTCTGGTTCGAACAATCAGATCTTACTATCAGTGATAACCTTTATACGGCTAGCAAATACTACACAAGTCTTCAGATCAAGACAGCTATACCGCTAATTATCGACATCAGAATTTGGGGAAGTCACATATATTCCCGTAAATTATTACGTAAAGTGAGGCAATAAATCATAGCACACAATCAATATTCACTAATATGATAAATTCAAAATTAATGTAGCACTTTCCAATCATAAATGTACACATCGGGTTTTCTACAGCACCCATTAACCTACCTACGTATATAAGGTGAAAATTCTAATTCCAAATTCAAAAGTACATTACTAAATCAATGTAATAACCGAACTATCCATACAAAATATCAACACGTCATGCATCTGTAACGACGAAACATCATATAAATTACATCATGATAAATGTGAAGAATTTCTACAAAATATCAACAGATCATGCATCTGTAACGAAGAAACATCATATAAATTACATCATGATAAATGTGAATTTGAGTTGAATACCTTGTGTTTTTGGCGTCTTACAATCGTTTTAATTTCAATTTTCCCTGGAACCACCATTTTACGGACGTCCTTCCCTAAGATACCGCCCGGAGTCTCTACTACATATTTTTTACTTCTGGTTTTCTTTCTCTCAGAGAACTTCAAGACTGCTCAAAAATTCATTGGATCTTAGTGTATATTCAGGGATCGACCTACCCTCATTCCACATTTGACCAATCGGAATAAATGCTATTCCTACAGACATTTGGAAAACTGCTTAACAATGTGCCAAAAATGCCACCTACGGTTGTAATAACACTCTGCCATTTGTCTCAAATCACTTTTGACAGCTTTACGTGTGAATTTCGCCTTTTCTAGCCTGTCATACAACTAGTTCGTTTTTACTATAAACATACTACCAGTGTGACCTGAGTTAGGAAAACATTTCTTCGTGCAAACTCTACCACAAGATAACAGTTAATTGTTGGCTAGACTAAGAATTAATTAATGGATTTAACTGACGAAAAATTTGGCACTTGACACCGTTAATTAATTAATTACTAATTAATTAATTAATTAATTAATTAATTAATTAATTAATTAATTAATTAATTAATTAATTAATTAATAATTCATTCATTCCATTGTATGTAATTAAAATGAACTATAAGCATTTAGTGCATACAATGCTTTTTATCCTTCTTAATTTTTTGGGTTTAATATTTTTCCCATTGTATTGCAAGGACAGTCAATCAAATGCGACGATCTTTCCACTCTTGATTTATTGTTTTACTGAGGCGATCACTGTTTCTTTCATAAACATTTTATTTCAAGATCTACTTTTTATTCCATATTTATTTGTCTTTAACCCTGAAATGATTATAATCTCAACTTCTCGCAGTCAATTCAGTTGATTTTTTTACCCATATTTCCGTGTCCCGTCCACAATTATGCAATGAAAGTGTAATCTTTTTTTTTCATTCAGATGACCATGTGACATACGAGGGATGCAAACTAATACATAATTAATAGGCGAACACGCGTGCACTAAGATCACACTTTTTGAAAGGGGACATATTATGCAAATACACATCCAAACATATGATGAACATTAGATTGAGGAAATAATTTATGTGATTATGCATTTATAAATCATTGCTGTAAGATAAATGTCATAATATGTCATTGTGTTTCAATAAAAAGCTTCATGCGTTTGATTTAATGATGTATCCATATAACATACTAGCATTAGTTATTATCTTGGAAATAGTACCAACCAACACCTCTATACTATAATGTATTTTAACAGTTCTTTTTTATTTATTTATTTATTTATTTATTTATTTATTTATTTATTTATTTATTGTTTTCTTTTGTTCATTGATTTATTTGTGTTTTTATTTTTTATTTACTTATTTTTTATTTATTTGGATATTTGCTTATATCTTTACTTATTAATTTATTTATTTATTATTTGATTCATTGATTGTTTGTTTCTGTCTGTCTTTATTTATTTATTTATTTATTTATTTATTTATTTATTTATTTATTTATTTATTTATTTATTTATTTATTTATCTATCCGGAATCAAATATGCATACTTTTAGTTCTTCGTATAGAGAAAGCTAATTTCCACTGCATATGTATATCTCATGTTCCTCTATGAAAATTCTTACATTTCTTCCGTTTACTGAAATGAACAACACAGAATCGTATCACATCCACGTATGTTGTCCCAGTTTGTTTTTAGAGCCGTTTTTTCCTATTTCGTTTTGGTGGTGATGCTAACGATAGATTTAGGCATTCTTGGTATTGTTTTAAAGGTAATTGGCTTTTTAGTAGGTATGAATATGTGGATATATTTATATGCGCGCGCGCGAACGAGAGAGAGAGAGAGAGAGAGAGAGAGAGAGAGAGAGAGAGAGAGAGAGAGATCACACGCACACACACACATTCTTCTTCCAAGCGTTTCGTCTGTAAAATATGCATGCTATATCGGTCTCCTTAGATCTCACAAGATATTAGTTGTAAACTAAAAACAGAATCAAAGTTTAGAAACCAAACAAGCGACAGACGCCTGTCCCCCACTTCACCCCTAATCCTCCTTTGGTTTAAATTGTGGAAAAGTGTAAATAATAGTGATCATAAAGGAAATATTACTTGTTTTGGGCGAGATTTGCTTTCGAAGTATAATGATTTACACGAAATTTAACACGTTTAACTGTTGTTTTATGTATGTATATATATATATATATATATATATATATATATATATATATATATATATATATATATATATATATATATATATATATATATATATATATATATATATGTATGTATATATATAAAACTGACTTCACAACTGATACGTTGGAAATACATATATTTGTGACCGGTTGTATATGCACGCAGTTGGCAACAGGTTTAGTTAATTTTGACACCACACAAAACAATTTTACTGTCACAGCTTCAATAAACTACAACACCCCAGAATAAATCAAATTTACCGTGACAAATGATCGCGATTTCGTCGTGCGCTTTGGCACGTGCCGTTAGTCGCTCACAAGCTGTCTAGTCTTCCAATTTTATCACAGTTCGCGAAATTCATCCTTACTTAAACATTGGCTGCTCGTTTTATTCTAAAATAAATGTGTTTTAATATATTTCTGGCGATACATGACAATTAGACCATGATTAATATGTAGCAGACGATCTCCCAGGCAGTCAGGTCACGTGCCATGTTTGACTGTACCCACATCAAATAGAGGTAATGGTGACGGTGTCGCATCTAACAATAGTGACTGGATATGAAATACAGCGTACCGTCACTCTATACGTGTTAAGAGCTGATACTATCTCGGTATTTACTATTACTTAACAAAAGATACGGTTGTGACTTTAAAAATGAGTAAAGTTTATGGATGTTTCATAACTATTGAGTAAGAGCGAATATGTCTGTCAGATGCTATGATGCGAACTAATTTTTAATGACAACACCGACGTCTTTCTTCCATGTGTTTTGTCTGAAAAATATGCAGTTATACGATCCTCGCAGATCTCACGCAGCATTAGCTGTTTTAGATTAAAACAGAAAACAAAGATTTAGAAAAAACAATAAACCAACAAACAAAAACTTACAAACATAAACCATCACGTTTTCAGTGAAATAGGAACCACAATCAGAAAGTCGGGATTAAAATCCAAATATTTCATAAATTGAGAAGACAAAAATTGTGAGGAAAAGAAAGGAGAAGATGAAAAGGAGGTAAAACGAGACAAAGGGGGTACATATTCTTAAATGGCAATATAGGAGCAGACTGCCTTCATACGATTGTTACAAATGCTTGGAATAATCCAGTGTCATACAAAATAACTCACTCTATTTTTAAATGTAGTAAAGTAAGAGTTTGTAGTGGGGGTGAAAATCCACGTAATATTCAATTAAGACTGATGTTTATAACTGAATACAACGCTTCATTTTAAACTGATAAATCTTTTGAGCATAGTTACAAAAAGTAGCAACTTTAAAGAGTTAATCGAATTTGGAATCTCAAAAATATATACAAATGATGGTATTATTGTTTAGGCTTAATAACTAAATCAAAAGGATCCACATTGTATTAAGAAAATAAAGAGACTGTATTAAGAAAACAAAGTAAGTTTTGGTAAAAGCCTTTGTATTGCTCTCACGCTTTAGGACACGTGGAACTAAATGACTTTGTCGGTCTTTTTGTCAAGGAACTCCTCCTATATTGCCTTACGCAAACACATCTAAACGGGTTATATGATACCATGCTTCGTTAAAACCTTCGTATAATTCAAACCGTATCTACCTTTATATCCTAAAATGTATATATAAAATGTCAGTCAACCAGTTTAATAGAGTCGCAAGTATCGGTATACTACTCAGCTGACATTGAAGTTTTACTTGCCGTCGCTTGCGCGCCTCTGATGTTCAACAATGAGAGCGAAGTTTTCATTAATGACATTTGCAAAAAGGTATGTAGCTTTTCTGATACGCAAGTCATTTTCAGTCTTGCAAAACCGACTTTGCTTTTACGGGTTATTTAGACTTTGAAATTTTTTACATTCTATGCAAAACCGGGTTAAACTGTCCTACAACGTTGTACTTTCCTTTTCAAGTATTGGTACAAACTATTCCTATTTTGAAATTAATTGGATGTAAGAGTGACCACCGATGTTTATCTGTACTTGTCCGGGTGTGCGGTTCTGTGCAAATATGTGTTCGTTTGAGCATGTGTGTGTGTGTGTGTGTGTGAGAGAGAGAGAGAGAGAGAGAGAGAGAGAGAGAGAGAGAGAGAGAGAGAGAGAGAGAGAGAGAGAGAGGTTATTTGGTGCAGGACTAGAGTAAATAAATAGTTGGTATATTATACAAGGACGGCACGAAGCGTGCTGCGGTCAGTCGCAGTTTTAATCCCCCATCACTGTGCCCAGTCATACCTGTCAGAGATAGGTTATTTTATTGGATACTAAAAACCACGAATCCTTTGGCCGGGCACACGCAAGTCAAACGTCTTTCAGTGAATTGTTTCTCCTTTCAAATGTTCGTGTACGAAATTAAGATCTAATTCAGGGGCAACATGTCTTTGCATCTATTAAATAAAAGCGAATTCACATATGGGCGCTACATTGCTCTAAATTGTGCAAAGATATTTAAGAATGCGATTTTGGCGCATGCATACAGAACACAGTTGCACGTGTAATAAGTTTAACATGTACCGCTTTCACGTGATTTGGAATAACTTCAAGAAATGTCATCGTTGTCAGTAACAGAAAGAGAAGTTTTGTACCAAAATCTTGACTGGTGAATGAATATATTTGAGTCCGAAAGTTAATTTTTAACCAAATTCGCAGGAAACGTGTTCAATTATTAGATCTATTCAAGCATGTATTGATATATAAGGATGTTTTTAATGCCCTAATTTAGTCAAGAAAATTAATTTGCCATCACGTCCAAACACTTGGCTGTACTTAAAACCCCCATAATGTCCTAAAGTGAACCTATCAGATAAGTTAATTTGTATTTTCATCGTTTGACCTCAAATAGACGATACATTATTCACTTGAAAGACATATAAACACAATAAAACAGGACAAATTCTGAAACAAATAACTAGTTGATATCTTTAGAATGTGATGGGTTCCTGTTTCATCATGGTTTACATTGTTAATATGATCTGTTATAAGTAAGTAAGTTTGTTTGTTTGATTAGGGTTTTTAACGTAGCTTTAACAATTTTTCAGTCATATCGCTTTGATGTCTGCAGTGAGGCAGTGTACAGTGATGTCTAGCACTTTGGCATCATGCCGCAGACATGTAGCATCATGTCCCACCCAGTCACATTATCCTGACAACAGGCCGACCAGTCCTAACACTAACATATTAATGCTGAGCGCTAAGCGAGGCATCTGTACATACCATTTTTGTAAGTCTTTGGTATGACTCGGCCGGGGATCGAACCTACAACCTCCCGCTTCCGCGGCGGACGCTCTAACCACTAGGCAACTGGAACGGTTAAGTAAGTAAGTATGTAGGTAAGTAAAAACGATCAGTCTCTTCAGATTCGTCTAATACGAAAAGCATTTTGAAGTCCGTACTATCCATATAACGTGTACGGAGAGTTTATGAAATTGGAACGCCAAAATATATAGCATTGCCTTCTAGTATAGCGGGAGATGGGTTTAGGTTATGAACCGTTTTCACACGTATACTCACATGGAAAACCGAGGAATAATTTGGAACTACGTGCCCTTATTCAATTTTCAAAATATTATTTTTTAAACTTTTTAGTAGTAGAACCTACAATAGAAATATCAACCAATGAATCAAATAAATCAGTCGATCAATTAGTCTATTAATCAACCAATACACACACACACACACACACACACACACACATATATATATATATATATATATATATATATATATATATATATATATAAAATATGCAATTCCCGTCAAAATGTTGAAACGAAATGCATGCTTCATTTAATATTTGCTGACGTTCTACTATTTCGTTCTTATATGATTTAGCTAAAATTGCAAGCTTCAGTCCTGATTCCATATGAATTATCTTCAATACCTTTTGAGGCAGTCCTGCTAATAAACTATCAGAAAAACGTTTTTTGAGGACATGTCATGAACACCTTTAATGGAATGTGACACACTATGGATTTGCGTATCTAATACGTAGATTTGTATGTCTGATACGGTATGTCTGATACGGTATGTCTGATACGGCATGTCTGATACGGTATGTCTGATACGGCATGTCTGATACGGTATGTCTGATACGGCATGTCTGATACGGCATGTCTTATACGGTATGTCTGATACGGCATGTCTGATACAGCCCTTTCTTTTGAGCAGGCGGACCAAAATTGATGCTTTACACAGCAAATATCACCCGTCTGATCCAATTTGAGCCGCAGAGGTCCAGCCATATTGGCTCTTCTTCCACCTTGAATTCGAATATCCTAATAAAGCACAAGACAGTATGTCATTTTTTTAATTATTTGATCGGTGTTTTTGATTCCGAAAGTGTTTGAACAAAATCATTGCCATTGCCATTTTTAGCAGTATATTTGCACCTGTCGCCTATAATGTCTACAAATTGCACCAATTCATATTATATGACAGAATCTTTTCATATAGGGATGCTTGAATTATATAGTATTCAAATGTACGAATGCATAATCTCTTGATGGCTGGTCACTTGTTTAATGAAGCCTGATGCAGTGTTTTCAACTACAATACTACATAAGCATTATAGTATGGGCATTCTAGTGTAGGGAAGTGTGTGTATGTGTCTGTATGTCTCTTTGTGTGTGGCTAACCGAATTAGGGTTGTGTCGAAATAAAATGCAGATGCAGCCAGGGTCTCCCCAGATATTTCCAGGGTTAGAACAAAATCAAACCATGGGACACGGCAACCTTCTAGCAATAAGGCTCTAAAAAGAACATGATTTGATGTTAAGCAGCAAAATGAGGTATACCAGTGCAGAGTCTCTCTCTCTCTGTCTCTCTCTGTCTCTCTGTCTCTCTCTGTCTCTCTCTCTCTCTGTCTGTCTCTGTCTGTCTCTGTCTGTCTCTCTCTCTCTCTCTCTCTCTCTCTCTCTCTCTCTCTCTCTCTCTCTCTCTCTCTCTCTCTCTCTCTCTCTCTCTCTCTCTCTCTCTCTCTCTCTCTCTCTCTCCCATAAATGTCCGCCAAAGATATGTATAATCCAGCTCACAGAGATCTTCAATGCTTAGACTCACTTATACAACCCCGGCTGCACGACGCTGTCATAGCTTCTTCAGACTGATCTTTGCTGGGATTATATGGCTAAGTAGAGCTTACAGGTGAGACGTTGTGAGGCTGGCATATATCAACGCAGAGCAACGGAAAGTGTTTTAGCTGAGCGAAAATCAGCCAGTAGTGCGCCCAAGAGATAATACGTCTTGAAGGACTAATATCCATTGAGTGGGTCCAGCCTCCGCCACCCGTAGTGTAGACCTTGACCGGCGCAGTGACGCGGCTCCCGAGCACGAAATGTGCAGAAGCCATTAAAGCAACAGTGCAAAAACTTGGGCTGAGGTACCAGCAAAGCGGCAAGTTAGATTGGCCAAGGGATTTTACCATAATGAAACTTCACGCCACTGGAGAGCTGAGAGGTAGCCGATTACGGGCTAACAACATTGAATGGCTTTTCGATGGGTACCGTTTAGAGAGGAGATTTGCAAAGACCGGCGATCCTATGTTACCTTACTCGCTGAACAGGCCTGCATTTGTGCGTGAAGATCTGCAGAATTTGACTTCAGATAAACATGTGTCTCCGAATGGCGTTCGCAGTCATCAAGGTCATATGTAGATTCGTTCTCTAAGTATCTTCTTTTCTATGAAATGTTTTTTTTAGTTTTGTCAAAACTTAGCCGCCATATGTCTTTGTATCCATGCAAAGAGTGTTTCCATAGTGCGTAGAGATTCTCTTGTTTCTATTCAACTAGAGAATATCATTTCATTTCAGGCTATATCTTGGTCTTAACATTCGTGCGCAGCGAGCTAAATTGTCTGATAGTGCTGAACAAAAGTTGCCTCAAACTAAATCATTTACCTGTGAAAAAAAAACGTGTTTGTCAACAGAACCGCCGATAAGCAATTATGTTGAAAGAAACATGGTTTTAAGTTTGCAAGCAAATTACAAATTTCTTAGTAATTGTAGCATGCAGTATATATTTTCGGAATGGAAACGGTGGTTCCCAAGAATCCCAACTAAATAAAAATATACAGTAATTAGCAAAGAAAGTAGGGCTGTAAATATACTTACTTATGTATCATTCCTTCAAGAAAATTCAAAAACATATGATCAGCCTCACCTGCCGTGAGACTCTTCCTTACATTGATCTAAATTCCACATACTTGGGTCATGATTCTTTGCTGTAATTTAGTTTTTACGTGTGGGTTTACATGTTGCATGCAACATTAGAAATACATGCATCAGTAGTTTTGCTGGGAATTTCATTATCGTCAATGTTATCGTCATCATCGTCGTCGTTAAATGTTAGATATATTCATCAAAAGCATATCTTACGAAGCAAATTCTTTCGTGATATGAGATAACATACATTAACGTACATTAAACTTAAATTCAATTAACAATTGTAACAAAACTCAAGTCAAAATTATGTCATCTGTAGTCAATACCTATAGGGTTTGTTCAGTTCGGCAAATGGCAAGGCCGTCTTATTTAAAATATTTTTTTTTACACAAATCGTCAAAACTTGCGTCTTATATATGGGTGCGTCTTATAATTGGGTGCACCTAATATACGCGAAAATACGGTACTGCTGATTTCGAAGAAATATAATAAAAAGTTGTGCTACGATGTGTACTGTCAAATCAGAAGTTTCTAAGTTTGCTTATGCATGACGTAGTGTATATTTCTCTAGATGACACCTATTCAAACATTGATTCAAGAGAACAGCATGAGTCTGTGTCCCTGGAGGTCGCATGTTCTAACCGAGTCATACCAAAGACAAATAAAAATAATACTAGTAGTTGCATTGCTTGACGCTCAACATTAAAAAATGTTAAGACCAGTCGTCCTCGTGTTGGGATAAAGTGACATGGTTTGACATGACGCAACATGTCTGTTGTATGATTGACATCACTATAAACTGCCCCAATGCGGAAATTATACAGTTATGACTAAATGTGTTAAAGCTACGTTAAAATTGCACACATACACAAATATGTGTCAAAGCTACGTTAACATTGCACACATACACAAATATGTGTTAAAGCTACGTTAAAATTGCACACATACACACATATGTGTTAAAGGATTTCAAAACGAGAAAACAGTTCATTGGTTAGTAAGTATTAAATTTTAGTAACAATTTATTGTTATTTTGATTTTGCAATACTTTTATTTGCTGATAATTGTGCTATTTTCAGCATTAATTGTATAAAATGTCGACTAATATAAATAGGACACAAATAGATAACACTGAAAATGAAACATCATTATTGACACAGAGTGTACACGATCAAATAAGACATTTTGTCTAGTCGGAATAAAGAAAGTACATGTATAAGAATCATGCAAATTCCAGTAAATGACGTCTTCGAATTTTCGTTTCGAATTTGTGGATTGAAGATTGTAGAAAAAAGGGGATGGGAATTGATGTGTGGAAATAAGCATGGGTAACTCCTTTAAATTTTGTGCACAATTCCAACAAGTGACGATGTAGATTGCATGCTAAGCAGCAAAAATAAAAATGACCAATGTCGCATTAACAGCAAGGAACCTCCTGAATATTTGTAATCAACTAAAAGAGTAAAATGAAAAACGCAAACGTGGGCGTGTCTGTTAATTATGGGTTACGAGCTAACTGAGCTAGAATACTGATAATGGAACTCATTTAAATTGTGTAAAATGTTGATATTTAAGCTCAGGCAAATGTTGTGGATTGTTGATAACTGAAGTCCACTAAATGATGTAGAAAGTTGATCTTTGAACTCAGATAAATGACTATGATACTGGTAATTGAACTAAGGTAAATGAGGTAGAATCGTAATACTTGAATTTAGGTAAATGACTACAATGTTGATAAATGAATTCTAAAATGTTGATAATTGAACTCTGAAAAATGACTACAATAATTGAACTCAAATGATTGACCACAAATGTTGATAATTGAACTCAGATAAATGACTACAATGTTGATGATTGAGTTCCTCATGTAAATGGTGTAAAGCGTTGATAATTAAACTCAGATAAATTATGTAGAATGCTAATAGTTGAACTCGGGTAAATGATGTAGAATGCTGATACTTGAACTCAGGTAAATGATGTAGAATGATGCTATTTGAACTCAGGTAAATGATGTAGAATGCTGATAATTTAACTCGGGTAAATGATGTAGAATGTTGCTATTTGAACTCGGGTAAATGATGTAGAATGTGATAGTTAAACTCAGGTAAATGATGCAGAATGTTGATAGTTGAACACGGGTAAATGATGTAGAATGTTGATAATTGAACTCAGGTAAATGATGAAGAATGCAGATAATTGAACGTAGGTAATCTAGCAGAATGTTGATAATTGAACTCAGGTAATTGGTGTAAAATGTCTATAATAAAAACTCAGTTAAATGATGTAGAATATCGATAATGAAAGTCAGGTAAATGATGTAGAATGTTGATAATTTAACTCAGCTAAATGACTACAATGTTGAAAATTGACCTCATCATACATCTAATGAACATTAAGTTTCATATCAAACTTTGTTGAAATTGAATTCAAATTAAACTCAGGTAAATTAAATAAAATGTCGATAATGAAACTTAGGTAAATGATGTAGAATGTTGATAATTTGTCTCAGCTAAATGATTATAATGTTGATAACTGACCTCATCATACATCTAATTAACATTAAGTTTTATATCAAACTTTGTTGAATTGAAATTTTAAACTCAGCTAAATGAAGTAGAATGTTGATAGTCTAAAACATGTAACTGATGTAGAATGTTGATAATTTAATTCCAGTAAATGATGTAGAATGTTGATAATTGAACCCCTGTAATTGACTCTAGTGTTGGTAACTGAAGTCAGCAGACATCTTTCTGAACACCAATATTCATATGGAGTTTACAACCACAGGGAATAACTCTTCTGCATTACCAAAGTTTCTACTATAGAGTGAAATTCCACATTAAAAACCCACCGAATAATTTGAAACAATGGCCTACAAAGTGAATGAGTTCTGTTGTCAGGAAATCAACATAATGACGTGGATCATATTTTCACGAATTTTGTCTTTGATGAATGTTTTAATTCATTTGCTGAGTGTAGAAATTTTCATATACCAATATCTGTCCAATGATTTGGTGGATTAGCTTTTCTTACCATATATGTGTACCAGAACTTTTTTCACAGCTTGGTATAATTAGATGCTAATTAAGGAAATTATATTTGACATGTTTTATTGTTTTATAATACATGTATAGATATATTTTGTGAGTAATCCGCTTGATAGTAATTAAATGCTGAATATTTCAGTGCACACATTTTTTTGATTGATAGATCTAAAATAATCTTTTTTTCTCTATTTAGAGTTTCTTCTCTGACTGTAGACTTTGGAAGATGCAGGGCTTGAATGTAGTAGACAAAAAGACTGATATAATATATAACGATATTAGTACTCTAGTCTTAGTACTTGTAGTCTTGCCAAACAAATTTGCTATCACTACGGTTCAATTCAAATTGCTTCAGGTCCAAAAGTGACTTAGAACTATTTCTTACCACCAACAATCACAACAAGTAGTTTTAAAGACTTTTCTTTCAAAATCAGCGAAACTGCACAATTTGTCTCTTGCATTATATTTTTATAAACGAAAACGAAACAATACACACAAATAAATATAACCTTATACATATAAAAAAATTGAGTCCGCTAACAAACTGGCTAGATTAAATATGTAAGACGCATGCTTAATAAAAAAAAGTATACTTAAGCATTCTCATAGCCAACAATCGGAGGTCACACGAGTAAAACATTTTAAAAGCGTCATTGTATGCACACTTATAGTACATATTTTGCGTTTTACTTTATATCCAAATATTCATGCGCATATAGGGAGCAGTTTTATAAACGTATTTGTTACCGTGATATAACCCCATAAAAATCAAACAAAATAGAAAAGACAAAAAGCAAATATACAATAAAGCTGTGCTTATTATAAACTAGATAATTATTTTATATATCAGAATGAAAATTTACATATACAAAAATGTTGGCCTGTTAATTTATGCAAGTGCATAAGGTTAGGAAATAATAAAGTTTCAGTTGTAAATTATGAGAGCAAAATGGCGGATTATTCAGAATTGTTTAAAAACTGATGGTAGTCTCGTGATGGTGTTTGACCATTTAAATCGTTCGGTGCATACAATGTTCATACTCGCTGTAAATATGCTTAGCACAATTGACATAAAAAATACAATTTATTAGTGTGCATCAGAGACGTACAGCACTATTATGGTTTGGTTCAGCTAAACCCACACAATATGTTTTGTCAAAAGGACACTTCTTAGTTCGAAACGCAGAATAAACAAAGCACGATGCAGCCGCCTGTTGATTGGTGTAATTATTGTTCATTTGAGTGGCATATTCTAACAACAAGCTGATTGCTCCTTGCATTTCTTTGCCTTACGAATTGTCAACTCTATTCTAGAAATTAAGGGTTCTATTTACAAAGGTAAATGTATGGGTTGAGAGCTGAGATCTGCTAAAATAACGGTAAATAGTTTTATATAAGGAAAGGTGAACACCACTTGTATCCGTTGTGATAATGCAAGCACGTGTCTCTTTGTGAAAATCTCCAAATGGTCGCTGGACTGAAAAGAATCAAGAAAGAAGAACCAGATCAAAACAATTTACCGGCGTCAGGTTGTACCATCACTTCCATCTAGTACCCACTTTTTATCACAAAGAATCTGCGCTATATGTTATCTTGTATTTAACTCTCTGGATGTAGATAAACACTATCCATTTTTGAAAGGCCGGGATAATACATTTATGTGATATTCTTAACGATACGTTCTTTCCAACAACGCAGCGTTAATTGTTCCTCCTTCATTAGTTTCGATGTGGAAGACGATATCATACGCAAACGATTTAATGTATTGGAAAATCTTTACTTGTCCGTGACGATACGTGGGCAACATTGGGCATGCACATGCTTGACGCTGAATTGTGGTTGTAAAATATTTGCAAGGTTAAGATAAAATGTCAAGATTGCAAATGTGGCACAAAGGGGCGAAAATATGAATTATAGCAAGAAAATTGTACACATCATAAAATATTATAATTAATAATACCCTTCATCAGTAACACCACCACCATCATCATCATCATTATCATCATCATTATCATCATCATCATCATCATCATCATCATCTTCTTCTTCTTCTTCTTCTTCTTCTTCTTCTTCTTCTTCTTCTTCTTCTTCTTCTCTGCACTTTGAGTAAAAACAAAATTCAAAGCCTTTTGAGCAGCTTTCACGGGGGTGGGGTGGACCATCATATTTTGTTTTTACTTTGATTCTATCGCAATAGGTTGTCGAAAAAAAAATACAATAACTGTGGTGTTTTGACGGTTTGGGCAAAGGTGACTTTCTGGCGGCCTGCTGCATGCAGTCTTCATGCAGTGCATAAAGCAGGCTAGTTATATAGCCCCCACCCCCATGTTTCTTCTATTGCGCAGAGTAGAAAAAAGGTTGATAAATGGTCAGAATGAAACATCTTTATGGTCAGACCATCTGACCACCCCCAAAAACACAGCCGGACCCATTCCACCCAATAAAATATGTCAAAACAGATTCGCACGAAATGATTTGTGTAGTTAATCGACGCAATATTCGTATTTAACGAGATGGCTCTGTGTCGTGGAATCTTCAACTGATATGACAAAACGAAGCCGCCACTCTTCTCGTCATGTATCAGTATTAATCAGTATGGCAACCTGTTTTGGACAAAGTCCGTTTTTTTTTTAATTATAAAAAATTATTTATAATATTAGAAAATGAAAATCAATTTATAACAGCAGAAAATTTACAGCTTTTCTATTATAACAAAATTCGTCATATTTACGATATTAAAAAATGATTTTCATATAGTAGAAAAAAAAGTTATAATATTGGAAAACCACCTTTAAGCAAATGCCGTTGTGGGTGAAAATCTTTATTGTCTAATATATTATAATTGTAATATATTATAATTGGATGTTGTAGTATTAGCAAATCATTTCCAAAAATAAATAAAGGACTTATTAGAAACTATCTTTTATATATTAGATGCTGATTTTAAAACATCAGAAAATCGATTTTGTGTGTTGTGTTAAATTGATAATTTATTTCAAGAAATTGGGTGGATTCCATTTGAACCTAAATTTTTTACCGTGCATACCCACTTATAAGTCAAGTCCAGCTGCATTGAGCAATATAAATCCAGATCTACCGTCAAATAATGCGCTGTTAGATCGGAACCCATGCTTTTTAATCCAAGCTTGCTGACCTTGTTCCTAAGACATTTATTAAAATTTATTTTAAAGAAATACAAGGACTGCTTATGATGGAAAGGTAAATCGAGACCGGACATATTCAGGCTGACCGTCTTCACCGAATTCCGTAATGTTGTGTTCTGCTACTTTCATATGTTTGTTTAAAGAAAAAAACTAGCTGCTTCTGATAAACCGATTTTATTAAACTTAAAATTTGCCGAAAATTCCATGAATTTGATTTTAGTTTTGTTCATTTTGTAATGTATACTTTCTTGGTTTCTTCTCTGCATTCATCTATTTCATCGATGCATTGAATGCCGCCATATTTGCAATCTTTTCACGTTCGCCGGTAGCAATTTTCTGTACCGAAACAGTTTAGTCTTCTTTGGTTCTGCCACACGATGACATTCGACTGAAACTGATTCAATTTGATATAATTGGAACAACGTTTAAATTTAATTTGGAATATCTTTAAAAATTGGGGTTTAAGTAAGCAATCGTTTCATAGTTATCTTGCAATAGTCAACAGCTCTGGATTCTACGAATTGGCTGTGCATATCGGATAACTTTTAAAACTACTCCATCGTTAATCTTGTTACGTATATTTGATATAAGTCATTTATATTTATTTTTATTTTTTGTTTGTCAGATTCAAGTTTGACATTTTGAGTTTGAGATTCATTCACTGGGAGATGACCTGTACTTTACAAAATAAACACCAGGTGTTGACCTCATTTCTGACCTGGCTTCAGAGTTGTAAACAAGCTTTTAAAATGATTGGTTGATTCCATGTACATTATGGAGCTTTGTTATAAACATCGTTCTACTTTTAGTTGGGTCATACGGTGTGTATGTGATTTTTTTTAACGTAAATTTGTTCTAAAAGATTCTAGAAGATCATGTTACCCCTTTCTTGTTTACGTAAAAACAGGTATATGAATTATGTTTTGGGAGCGAACTATTTAGTAGAACTTGGGCTGTTAGAATATTAAGTTGTGTCGTTTTGAGTTATTTTAAATTACCTTGTATTGGAAATTATTTCAATTCGTTTGGATCAAGAGGAATTATTTTGTTATTTATCTGGAAACGAATTGTGCTCATAGAATTGTATTACCAAGAACTGACTTCATCACGTGACATCGTCTTCCATCATGGATACTTCGCTGGGATTCGAACTTGAAATTATTTGGACATTTTATTACCAGGACTTTTGCAATTTCTCTAGTGGATAATATTTTGAATTATTTTTGGATTAATTTTGGAATTGATTCTTAAAACCAAAAGTTTATTTTTCTTTTCTGGAAAATGTTTGTGCTCATTAAATGGTTTATTAAGTTTTTACAAGCATGTTATTCTCACTCTTTCTATGTTACTATTTATTCGAGCCTCAGCACGTAACATAGAAATTGGGACCTCGTCTGAGATTTGGATCAATTGGAATTTGGCTAGAATATTTTCAGAAAACTTTTGTTTTAAATTTGAATTCCCCTAGTTTTTGAATTTTTTTTAAAAATCTTTAGTGAGATTGACAGGCTTGTATTAAAATGACATCTAAAGTAGATATATTTCTTTCTAATCCTACTCAGGAGCAATTAGATCTTTTCAAAAAAGATGAGTTGATTCAACTTGCCAGAAAATATGATGTTTCTGAAGTCAAGGCTTCTTTAACGAAACAAGATATCAAAAAGATTTTGGTCCAATATTTGGTAGAAAAGAATGTTTTGGAAAAAATTGCTTTGATTTTGATCAGTAAGTCTGCATCAGATAAAATAAAAAAATTAGAATTAAAATTCAAGATCGAATTAGAGTTCAAGAAGCTGGAATTTCAGGAAAGGGAGAGAGAAAAAGAATTACAATATGACAAAGAGGAGAAATAAAAACAATTACAATATGAAAAAAAAAAAAGAGAGAGAGAGAGAGAGAGAGAGAGAGAGAGAGAGAGAGAGAGAGAATTTGAAGTACAAAAAGAGCAGATGCACATTCGGTTACAAGGAAAAACAAATTTATAAAGAGAGAGAAGGAAGAAAGGGAATATCAGTGTAAAATGAAAGAAATATAGCTGGCAAGTGAAAAACACCTTCATACTTCAAATCCAAATTTAAGTTTTGATTTAGCAAGGAATATTAGATTAGTGCCACCTTTCAGAGAAAAAGAAGTAGACAAATAATTAATTCGTTTTGAAAACGTTGCAGAAAATTTAAAGTGGCCAAGGGAGCATTGGACTCAGTTATTGCAATGTGTATTCACTGGTAAGGCTAGTGAGATTTACACTTCACTGTCTGTTCACCAAAGTGGTGACTATGATGTGGTTAAAGAATGCATTCTAAGGGGTTGAGTTAGTCCCTGAAGCTTATCGGCAAAAATTCAGAAATTACAGAAAAGAAGCTGGACAAACTCATGTCGAATTTGCTAGAGAAAAAGAGCAGTTGTTTGATAGATGGTGCTTAGCCAAGAAAGTCGAACAAGATTATCAAAATCTTAAACAAAATATATTAATTGAAGAGTTCAAAAACTGTGTCCATAGTGACGTTAAAACTTATCTCGATGAGCATAGGATTGAAACCTTGGAGAATGCTACTCGAGATGCTGACGAATATTCTTTGACACATAAAGTTAATTTTGTTCACAAGACTTCTACTCAACAGTCTTCTGGCAGAAAAGTATTTCAGCCTAATACCAGCCCTTTTAAAGCTCAAACTAGCACAACTTTCAAACATCAAACTTCAGAGAAGCTTGACTCTAGATCCTTGTCACTTCCGACGGGTACCTATTGCAAGAAAAAATGACACGTTATTTCTGATTGCTACAAATTGAAAAATAGGCATCAGAATCAAGACAGACCTGTTCCAAATGCTCATATTTCTAAGAGGTAAAGGTCACGGTCATGTATTGAAAGCAATACATTTGTTGGGTCTAATAAATCACAGTCTGATTTTATTATGGAGAATTATGAACCATTCATATCGAAGGGTTCTATATCACTCTTGGGTGATTCAGCCAATCCCACCCCCATTAAAATTTTAAGGGACACAGGAGCTTCTCAGAGTCTTTTATTGTCAGGTACTTTGCCTTTTTCTGAAAAGTCTTCTTCTAATGAAAGTGTTCTTATTCAGGGAGTAGAGTGCAGCTTTGTTAATGTTCATTTCTATTGTGTAAATTTGTCATCAGACATAGTATCAGGACCTGTGACAGTCGGAACAGTCTCTGTTTTACCCGTTGAGGGCTAGGCAACGACTTAGCTGGTCATTTAGGGATTAATAAAACTTATCACAAGATCTTGACTCACTTCTATTGGCCAAAAATCAAAAGTAATGTTGCCAAATACTGTAGATCTTGTCATACTTGTCAAATGGTAGGAAAACCCAATCAGAAGATACCTAAGGCTCATCTGCAACCTATTCCTGCCTTTGACGAACCATTTAGTAGAACTATGGTAGATTGTGTAGGTCCCTTACCCATGACTAAGTCATTTAACCAATACCTGTTCACCATTATGTGTGCGTCAACAAGGTTTCCAGAGGCAATTCCGTTGAGGAATATAAAATCTTAAACAATAGTAAAAGCTTTGATAAAGATTTTTACTCAGTATGGCCTTCCCAAATCTGTTCAGTCTGATCATGGTTCAAACTTCATGTCCGGAATTTTCCAACAAGTTATGTATGAATTGAGCATTCAGCAATTCATATCTTCTGCCTATCACCCTGAGAGCCAAGGGGCATTAGAAAGATTCCATCAGACTTTGAAAAATATGATCCGATCATATTGTTTTGATACGAATAAAGATTGGGATGAAGGCATTCATTTGCTATTCTTTGCTGTTAGAGAATCAGTTCAAGAATCTTTAGGCTTCAGTCCCTTTGAACTGGTTTTTGGACACACTGTGCGTAGACCATTTAAGTTATTGAAAGAGAAACTTCTTTCTAATGAAGATACTGAGATCAATCTTCTTGATTATGTTTCCGATTTTAGATACAAGTTATCAAAGGCTTGTGAGGTCGCAAGAGCATATCTGCACTCTGCTCAATCTAAAATGAATCAAGATATGATAAAAAAATCGAAGGAAAGGAGTTTTCAGCCTGATGATAGAGTCCTGGCTCTCTTACCAATGCCACAAAATCCTCTTCAGGCCAAATATTATGGTCCCTACACAGTTGACAGGAACATTAATGACTTAAATTAGATCATAAATACTCTTGGGAGGCGCAAACAAAAACAACTCTGCAATATAAACATGCTAAAAGAGTATATTGAAAGAGATAGCCATGTTAAACCTGTAATTAATTTAGTTGTACCTGTCCCACTCAGTGAAGGAATATCATCAGATTCTTCTGATATTGAAATGACGAGTCTTTGATAATTCAGAAATTATGAAAGCTCTAGACCAGAAACTTTCACATTTGAAAGTGCAAGAAAGAAATGAACTGAAACAGTTATTATTTGAATATGATCACTTATTTCCAGATGTTCCTACAAGGACAAACAAAATTTTTTATGACGCAGAAATTGTAAATTCCAAACCTGTCAAACAACATCCATACAGGATGAATCCACTCAAACAGAAATACCTAAAAAAGGAAATTCAATATTTGCTGGAAAATGATCTTATCGAGCCCAGTAAAAGTGATTGGAGTTTAACATGCATACTTGTTCCAAAACCTATTCTTTTCATTATATACACTCAGCCGCTCTCAAGTGTCACAGATCATCACCCAGTGTCTCACCAATTGTACGCTGATGACATCCAAATATACAAGTCTAGCCACCCAACTGAAGTTGATGATACCATCCAAGGAGTAGAGAGGCGCATTTCTGATGTGAAATCATCGATGACACGTAACAAGCTGCAGTTGAATGACGATAAAACTGAGGCTATTCTGATCACAACACAAAAACTTTTTCATTCACATCCTTTACCTCATTCAATAAATATCAGCAACACCAACATGAAATTCTCACAGTCAGTACGAAACCTAGGCGTTACTCTAGACAGTACTCTCACATTGCACCAACATGTCATGAACATATGCAAGGCTGCATATCTTGAATTGAGACACATCAGTTCCATTCGCAAATATATTTCAGTTGGCGCCACTAAAACACTTGTTTGTTCATTAGTACGTTTATGACTGGACTATTGCACTTCAATTATGTCTGGTTCATCTCAATATCTACTCGAGAAACTTCTAAATGTTCAAAGCAAAGCTGCTCTGGTTATCTTTAGAGTACCGCGATCAGAGCACATCTCCCCATTGTTCTGTACCTTACACTGGCTATCCATTCGATCCAGAATCAAACACAAAATTTATTCTCTGTGCTACGTTTCAGTGACGGACTCCAATCCAGCATACATATCCGGACTCACCCATGTGTACACACCAACAAGATACTTACGCTCCTCTTTTGACAATCTTATACTCATTATTACAACGAAGTCATATGGACAATGTTCTTTTGCATACCAATGCCCAGCAACGTGGAATGCAATGCCCATTGAAATTAGACACAAAGACACAGTGATCCCTTTCAAGAGTGCTCTTAAAACTAACCTTTCTCGACTGCAAGAACAAACTTAAAGATCTGCAGATGTTTCCTGCCTTACATATTTTCAGCATTTATTTCTTTTCCATGTTCATTGTGTTTGTTCTTTTTTGATGTTGTATTCATATCATTCTAAATGTTGTAAAGCGCTTAGAGCCTCTAAAGATTAGGCGCTATACAAAGTCTTCATAACTGTTATTATTATTATTATTATTATTATTATTATTATTATTATTATTATTATTATTATCATACATACATACATACATACATACATACATACATACATACATACATACATACATACATACATACATACATACATACATACGGACGCAAACGCACACACACATACACACACACATGAAGCTGCAAAATGCAACAGTAAAGTCCAAATATGCCTTACATGCTTTTCTCTGAAGGATGTCTGCATATGCCTGACATGTTTTATTGGAACGAATATGGACCATAACCGAATGAATGTATAAGGAAGTGAAAAAACGGAAGGAAAATGGACGAGAAAAGATCTTAGGAACCAGGACAAGAAAAGACGGAAGGAACAGGGATGAAAAAGAAACTGTCGCAATTCGGACGACTAAAGACCGAAGGAATTGGGACAGGAAACGACTGATGGAATTGGGACAAGTAAAATCTGAAAGAATTGGGACAAGTAAAATCTGAAAGAATTGGGACAAGAACGACTGAAAGTCTTTTGACAAGAAATGACTGAAGAAACTGGGAAAAGAAACTACGCCAATCTTTCGTCCATTTTCTTCTGTAAACTTCATTCCTAGTTATTGTCCTTTAAATAATATTATCCTTTATTTATTTTTCTCCACCTAATTATTTGTCTGTGTAATCGTATGTTAAAATATGTTGGAGTTTCAATTATCAATTAACACAAGATATTTCGAAACAAGTTTAACAGATATTCAACATTCACAAAAAACATTTTCCATAAACATTGCATCACGATCCTAGCAAATATAAGCTGTTTTAAAAGATATTTTAGTTTGGACTTGTATGAAGCTTCAACACTTATATAATTATATTTATTAGAATTTAAGTTATTTCTTTTAAATAACTTCTATTATTTCACCCACCCACCCTATTCATTTTCAGTAGTCGTTACATTTTAAGTGTTATAATTTCTGGTAAATTCTGAGAGTTGTATTTCCTGCGATTAAGAAAACACACCCGACGGATGCAAAGACTGAATAGTGCCTGCTGTAATACGAGTTCCTTGAGTTGTCGCGTTTGGCTGAAAACCCTTCTTATTTATGACAGAACTAGGATTTCAATCTTGTATGCTTATCCGACGTCAGGAGCCATTCTCTGTTAAGCTTGATGTTGATAAATAAATAAATAAATAAATAAATAAATAAATAAATAAATAAATAAATAAATAAATAAATAAAATAAAATAAAATAAAATAAATAAAATAAATAAAATAAATAAATAAATAAATAAAATACATACATACATACATACTTAATTAATTAATTAATTAATTAATTAATTAATTAATTAATTAATTAATTAATTAATTAATTAATTAATTAAATAAATAAATAAATAAATAAATAAAATAAATAAATAAATAAATAAATAAATAAAAGTCTCGAAGGCTCTGTAGCTAATGGGAATTAGGCTCTAAATTGATTATAATCAATTACTTAACTGTGCCAATATCATTGCGTGTTAGGATACTCTATCTCTACCATCGTCATTCATGGATTTCCTTATTCACATAACGAGTGTGCACGAGATCTGTATTGATGCCACTTTTCAGTATAAAGATAAAGTGAAACGATAAAACAAATAGGATATTTAAGCACTTCTGGCATGTGACACTTTGCGCCATGTGCAGCACGTGGTTACCTGGAGGCACGTGTTGCTGTTACAGCTAGTTTGCATACAAATAAAGTGTGCACATGCTCTCCATGAAAACTGCAATATCAAATTCAATGCATCGTCATTAGGCATGAATCCAGTATTTCCCTTCTTTTTTATACCGAAAATGTTACATCTACAGTCGTAATTACGTCTAGTGTAGCACATATTTCTTAATATTTTATATTAACCTTTAAATAGTTCTTCCTTTTTATCTTCAGTTTTTATTAATATTACATGAAATTTGTGTTATTGCAACTAAGACTCTGCAAATGCATTATTACAACAAATGAGGGGATCTATACAGATAATTACAATTATTGGCAAGTGCGGCTGCAAAGTTGATAATATTAATCTGAAATCTTGTATCAGCGTTCGGTGTAGTCTCACCTTTTCACGGGGCAACTGATCACACATTATTTTCGATAAAAGAACTTGAAAATAGATATTTACAACTTCAATAATTCTTTATGAAAAATAACCCCACAATTTACTCTTTAGTTTAAGCTCTCTTTGGACTCTTTGACCCCAGATCTGCACTTTGCGTATTCGGTCGAAGCAAGGAGTGCACGCCGTAACCATCAATAGAGAAACTTGTGTGTGTAGAATATAAATGAAGGTATGAATAACACCTGGAACTTAGAGGACCAACTTAGTGAGCATAACATTTGCATATTGCAGCATCATGTATATCTGCGTTACATTTTCGGTATAAAACACTAACTCATAAAGGATTTTAAAAATTGTTTTGGAGGGAAAGATTAAAATTGTCACTACAGCTCAATGGCGTTTACAGTACTCCATTTGTCTTTATATAGGAAGTCTTTCAGCACTGCAGCGTTATTAAATCCTTTCAACAAACATGTTCAGGGGATTACTCGCTGATGTTTTCGGTTCGGTTAGCAAACTAAAACTGAATATTTGAAACATTTTCAAGCACTGCAGTGACATATTTGATTAAACTACGTATTAAATTGTACATAAAAATGATCCGGGAAGTTAAAGTTCTTACCGCCAAGTATAGTATTTCATGTCATAACAAATGGGGTTAAATCCAAACAAGCAAGCTATATTTGACCCACGCTTTTAAATGTAATAACTTTACTTAAGCGTTAAATATCTTGAATTAAAACACGATTTCTTTTCAAGAAGAATTTTTTTTGCTAGGAGAATTCAAAATCGGGCAGATGTACCATGAAATAGGGGACACATAAATAAAGAACCTGGTTGTTTGAGGAGTGGAAGTATGTTAAGCAAATGATACCTGTACATAACGGCCTTGTATGTATATGCAGGACGTAGTTAATATATTCGACATCCGTGTGTGTTGCGTTACTTTTCATGACTTTCATGACTTTGGTGTTAAACCCCAGATGTATAATCCATCGTCAGATTATAAAGACTTGAGTGTGAGGTCATGAATTCTCGGTGATAATACAAATATAGAGCTTATCCGCCATGAGCAGCCACTACGAAATATTTTACGAGTCAAGTGGGCAGCATTGCATTGTCACTTGACAATACAAACCGTCTGCACTTCAAAAGTAAAATATATCTGTATATTTATAAACACCCGTAGATTTCTTTTCATTCTACATCTTTAACGCAAACACTGTCGAATTGCTGTTTCCATTCCGTATCAGTGCGATTAACCGCTGTATTACTACATCCATACCAAACAAGCTTCGATATTTACAATAATTTCAGGACAGCGAACTTTTTCAAATTTTGCTTATCCAGATAATGCTTTGTCAAATCAATTTTTGTTTTCAGGCAAAAATGAAGAGATTATTATTAGTATTTTCTTTTCGAGGCCCGAGAATGGGGTGAGAGCTGGATTTTTGGAAAACAAAAGGAAAAACTGTCCACACACTGCATACTTTGAGTAAACAGACACATAGATGTTTACTTTGGTACCCTTTCGACGGAAGTCGGGGCCATTTTTGAAAATTTCAACAATCCTCACCCCAGGACCTTTGTACTGATTCGGAACTGACCGTGAGCGTTCTTGGGGTAGCAGAACTGTAAAAAGATAACAAATCAGTTACATCCAACGTATTTCATAACGTAACATCTTTAAAAAAATATTTTAATTATTTGGAGTTTACTTGTACGTTTTTTATTCTTTATTTTGTTTACTTCTGCATTCAAACGTTTATCTGTAGCCTTGACAAGCTGGCAGTCTAGATGGGTAACAGACGATGTACTCGATTTTCAATGGTCACATTAATATTGTATTGCAATCAACACTGGCGATACCATTATTCTCCCACTAATATATTTCATTATTTCATTTTGAAACATATAATAATATTTATTACATCTGTAATATTTAGCTCTAAAATCACACAATAAACAATGAAAATATTGTTATATGAAAAGTATATTAATATATATAATAAACCAATCTATTCAAGTTAATTCAACAAAGTATTGTTTTTGAATCAGTTTCTTATCCGTTCTAGCTTCATAATAAACTTCAGTTTTATTAAACATGGTTCGCTTTTACTCCATATTTCAAACAGCTCAGAATGTATGATCATGTGCTAAATGTACCAGACAGCCCATGTTTTGTTGTAAGGTTAGCACAAATTTTGTCATTCTAGCAACTCTTTAAGGACGAGGAAAGAACGCTGGGTTGAACCAAATAATGACCAAAGAGGACCTCTGCATGGAACTGAATAATGACCAAGAAGGACCGCTGGATGGAAATGAATAACGACCAAGAAGGACCGCTGGATGGAAATGAATAACGACCAAGAAGGACCGCTGGATGGAAATGAATAACGACCAAGAAGGACCACTGGATGGAACTGAATAACGACCAAGAAGGGCCATTTGATCGGAACAAGAAATGCCCGTGGATGAAACGGAATAACGACCAAGGACTACTGGATCAAACCCAAACATGACCAAGAAGGGCCTCTGGATGGAGTCCATTGACGACTAAGAATTGCACTGATTCGAAGAAGAACATTGTTTTAAAACAATGAAAATATAAACAAACTTCTTCTAACGATAAAACAGAAGAATAAACAATATTCTAGCGTGCATGATATTTTAAACAGCATTGGAGACTTTTAAAGCCAAGATATATGGGAGCCAATGAGCTCGGAGTAAGTATATATATATATATATATATATATATATATATATATATATATATATATATATATATGATACCAGTCTATAATGAAACCGGTCTGCTAAATGAACTTTACCTATTTATGTTTCTGCACATTTGTTAAGTATTCTAAGAAGGTGAAACTGTAATTAGTTTATTACCAAATGCATTTGTTTGATTTGACAATACATTATACAAAAATATTCTACATTATATACACCTAAACTGTAGGTTATACGTGTATCTCAAGCACAATACATTATGTAATATAATTATCATCATGTTTGTATTGTTACTTGGAAACTTCAGAAGTGAGGATAATTTGTCAGCATTATACGGTCTGGTTAAGATAAAAAGCGGTACTCTTGCTGATTATTCGCACAGGAGTCTAGATATTTGTTCGAAGTTTTTTTTTTCGGCCTGAATGAATGCAGCTTCGATAATTGTAAATCTAAGTTACAATGTTTACTTGTAGACTGAAGATGAAGTAATACTCAAGTGTCAATAGAATAACACTCGAGGCAAGAGACAGGTGCTGTATTGTAATCTTCAAATTGGAGTAGCAATTGACCTTTGCAAACCATGCAGGTCATTGAGGTCTTCCCGTTCTCGCAACGTTAATCTTGTTTCAAAACCGGTGTAATTTGTATTTGCATAAACCCCATACGAATTTCTCAGTGAACACAAATAAAGAATGCTTAAGTATGTTGTACGCAATGAAGAGAGACAATTATTAGACTTAAGAGACAGTCAAAAATGAAAATATATAAGTTGAAATTTCGCGCCAGTGTGGATTTTCTAGGCGATGTTCTTCAGTGCGGAGTAATACATGACTAATCAGCTGATACTGGATTCAACGCGTTTTGAGATGGTTCTTTCTGATGCAGCTAAGACATGTAGTTGTCTTAATAATAAACGTTGTCATGTATGAAGTGACACTTGATATTCTAAAAACATTTTTAGAAATGTTAGTCTAAACAAAACAGCTAATTTGTCACACCATGCTTATTCATTGTTAAAAGTTGTAGCTTTCATGTATATACATCATGTCGTAATTCATTTTCATAATGTATTTAAGGCATATTGAATTTACTTCTTTTTCTTTCTTCCCTCTTTTCAAATGAAAACAAATTATTGTTGTCCAGGAGTATATATTTCTCACTGAAATAAAATGTCGCTGGTGTTTTCCGGAAGTGGAGATAACGTCGACCGCAAAATATACTATTTCACGTTTTCTCCTTGATTTAGTTGAAAAAAAATCATTCCTTTGCTGTCATTTGTTTTAGTGTGTCTGAGTGTGTTTTGTATTTTTTTACGTATCTTTAACACTTTTTCAGTTATATCACTACGATGTCTGCAGTGTGGAGTTTATAGTGATGTCTAGCAGTAGGGCATCATGCCACAGACATGCAGCATCATATCCCACCCTGTCACATTATCCAGGTAACAGGCCGATCAATCCTAACGCTAATTTTGCAATGTTGATCGCTAAGCGAGGCAGCTGTTTGTACCATTTTTATGTGTTTGGTATCCGTATCGGCCGGGCTTCAAATCAAACCTACACACCAAAAATTGAAGTTGAACTATAATCCTGTCATTTTTTTTTATTTCCAAAGAGGGATAAATACTAAATGGTCGTAATTGAATATATACTGAATTTAATATCATAGAAAAGTTACATCCAAACTTACACACATTTCAACCAATTCTAATCCTGTTAAAATGTGATCTAAGTTGTTGAGCAGCCATACATACTAAATCAGTTACAATTTGCGATCCTCTTCCGCTCTTGTATCTTGTCACCGTGTAATGGTTAGGCAACCAACACGTGGACATGTAACCAGAGCCAGAAGGGACTAGTTGGCTCCGTAAATGTTTACATGAACGAGGTTAAAGACGAAAACTGTTTGCGAATGGCAGTTAACTTCATAAAAAAAATTACATATGTTCACTAAGTTTACCTCTTGCTAAATATCCGTTTAGGAGTGAACCTTTATATGTCTTTGCGACTGTGTATCAGGAATTCTATCTCTTCTTAGTTTATACTGTTATGTCTTTTATAGCACTTTTTAAAAAATATTCATTGGATGCAGTTTCTATGTTTCGATCTTTTACAGCTGCCCACATAAAATACGTATCACCCCGTATAAACGCTCATCGGAGCAAATTATATTTTGTTTCTCGACATCATGAATATTTTTTTTTTTTAAATTATAGTTGTACAAAATATCTCAATTTCTAAACTATTTCTAATCTCATGCTAATAAAGGAACTTTTCTCTTTTGATACCGGGAATGCAAGCGACAAGATGTCACAGCAAATATAATCACAAATAACAACGCCAGACAATATTGGTTATCTTATTACTATTTTATCGCCAAAGCCATTGAGAAATGGCAAATACAAGATCCTTTTAGTAAACACACACGTCTTCATCGCATAGTCTGAATTGTCTGAAAAAAAGCGCTGCAAGAAAATACAATACTTTTGTTAAATAAACACGATTTGAAAATGTTTTTATTATTAAAAATTATAGACCTGTAAATAATAATATTTCCAGCACGTCAAACAACCTAACATTGTACCACCTAATTATATACTGGGTAGGTGGGTGGGTGGATGATGCTAAAGCAAACAGTGGATTTTTTTTTATTTTATCGGCCATCCAAATACAGAAAGTAACCACACAATAAATAGTGAGGTCTTTTTTAGTCAAGGCGGTTATTATTGCCAAAAATTATATGAGTTTAACACGATACTAAGTTTTTCATTGCAAAATATTCCTCAATATTTAAAACCAAGTTGAACATAGACATTTCTTGTTATGTCTCGTTAACAAAAGGCTGAATAATAACCCGTTTCAATTAGGTGCAATAGCAGTTTCAAATATTCGTGTAAAATCGTGCATTTGCATTTTAAATGTACTTCGTATCAGCTGGAAATATGATATAAAACACTTGGTAGTATTAATTAACTGTGCCAAGGATGATCAAATTCAGCTTACAATATTCGTTTGAACGGATTTCATTTACACTGAGAAAAGCCACGGGCCGTACACGGTTGTCTATCGCGGTTACGAGATGGTCACCTGGTTGCTGGAAACTCTTTGTGGTTGAAGGTAAAAAAATGAACCATTTAGGGATGATTTATGTGCATAAAGAAAGGTTTAGTATTGAGAGTAATTTGTCTATAACCACAGCCGTCGCGACACGGATCAGCCGTGTCAACAAGACTTTTACCGAGAACAAACAAGCAAAATCTCGGGATGCGGGTAAAACTTGCATCTGCCAAAAAAACCAACAACGCAGAGTTGAAAATATGTAAGTGTTTCTAGATCACTGCTCAAACGGATAATCTAACCAGTAAGAGTGATATTTTAAGAGCATTATATATCATTGTTTTGTGTCTGCCCGACGCGGGTGTTAAGTGGAATCAAGGTCTCCTTTCTAGAAGGCTGTTTGATTTCCGTTAGTAGGGGTAATCAGTCGGTTTGGGTTTAAGACAAACAGTAAGATTGAAGCATTCAGCAAAGTTTGAAGGAGTACCACTAAAAGCTAATGAAAAATTCTCTCAAAACAAAATAATAAATTGTTCTCATAACGTGCGAATCATGGCGTAATTCAGATTTATAACTTTAATTAACGATTGTTGCGAGTTTTTTTCATTTTTACTTTTTACTGTAAAATTCTCGTTCGAAATTTTCGGAAAGGCTTCTTATGCTTTCGTCTGCTGGCGTTAAATGGTATTATATGAAATGCATGAAGACTATAAAGTAATCACTACTACTACATCGAAATATATTCATTCTTAATTTGTATGCAGAAGCAGTTTTTGTTTAAACGGACCATCCATATCCATTTACATATTCAGAACGTTTTAGACATTATAACCTCAAAAACGTATTCAAATCGTTATTATAGCTGTTATTGCCCTTATATGGGAAATAACTCTATCGTAGTCGATAAGCATCTTGTGTACTTTAACACTTATCCGTAAGGCCAGACTGAAAAATTAATAAGAACCTCAGACTCAAAGGATGAAGCGTATTAAAAATATAAATAAACCAAAACAAAACCACACCATGAAATAACCATGTTCAATCACACTAGCTGTGAGAAACAACTTACAAGAGTCTCGACCCTTTCTCTGAATGCCATTAATAAAAACGATTTTTTTTTCAAAATACAAAATGCGAACAATTCCACTAGAAAGTGTATGAAAAATAAACGCAAACGTACACTAGTAGAGCTTCTTATTACGAACACTCTATATTCACCCCGTCTATTATTTTAGGATCTTGTAGGATCGAGTAAATGTCTTCTGAATGTCTTGTTTTGAAAGTTTGTTTCTGGAATGTGAACACTCCTAAATTTACTCTCGCCATGCTTTGTTTGGACGCCTTTTAGACCAATAGCCTTTCTAAATTTACTCTCGCCATGCTTTGTTTGGACGCCTTTTAGACCAATAGCCTTTCTAAATTTACTCTCGCCATGCTTTGTTTGGACGCTTTTTAGACCAATATCCTTTCTAAATTTACTCTCGCCATGCTTTGTTTGGACGCTTTTTAGACCAATAGCCTTTCTCTTCACAATGGAACTATGTATTTTTCTAATTGTCTCTTGACATAATTTCTAAAATTTTAGAGGTTCTTTTTTGTGACAATGTGTGCTGGTATGCTCTCTTTTATCTCGAGATGAGTGTTCTTGGGTCGCTTGATAAGCTTTCGTGGATCATTGTTTTTGATATTGGAACCTTCAGGATACTGTCCCTTTACTTTTTGCATGGTGAGTTGTATGTACGTTGAGTTACTTGGATCAACGAATATTTAATAATGTTGACCAATGAACATCCCAAAATGGAATTACTTTGCGTGTAGACAGTAGTTACGTTACGGCTAAAGCACACATACTAAATTATGGTAAAAGAACTGATTCTGAAATATTATTCTAGGCAAGAAGTCAATATCAGGTTGTAAAATGTGCTTTACGTCAGGTCAAGATCGAGACGCGCGTACCATAATAGGGGACCTTCACCAGACTGTACGTTTATCTGCTCATCATCTTGTCAGTGGACCCTTGTAGAAAAGTGTATCAGATTCTTTGAATTGGGACTGGATATTTTGGAAATTCATTTGCATCAAATGTATCAATCGATATTGCAAAGACATGACAAGCAAACTCCTGTCAGCGTACAAGACACTCATTCTGCCTAAAGTGCTGCTCCCTAAAGACCACTCGGACATTCGGGGCCACTTGTTGAACAATAAAAAAAACAACATTAAATGTACACATGTGTCATGTATTCCTGAACATCGTCTCAGAATTTCCAGCCTACTCGAGAATTATGGTTGACGAAATGATGGCAAAAACTTTTCGATTTGTAAGTGAAGAGTAAATTTGTTACATTTTATTTACCTTTTATACTTGTCATAAAGTGTACTGCTTGTTCACTGCATCATCATATTTGCGACTGGAATAGTGAACTTTACTGGAAAAGTATTGGGTTCGACACTTGAAAATAAGAGGTAGTTACTTGTACCAAAGACATGCGAACTAAATTTAAAAAAGAAATAAAACATGAACTTGTTTTGAAATTCGGAGAGATTTATTGAACTATGTTGTTGCTGTTGTTGGGTTTAGCACCATTTTGCAGCTCAAGATAGGCTATAAAAGATGTCCGGTATTAATGGTGCAGGAAGAACCAGGAAAACCCCTCGGATAGAACCGCCGACCCACGAGCGCTTAAGACTACTCGGACATTCGGGGACACTTAATGAACCATAAAAAACAACATTTTAAATGTGTTCAAGTGTAATGTGTTCCTGGAGATCGTCTCAGAATTTCCATCCTACTCGAGAATTATGATTGACAAGTTTTCGATCGCACTCTACAACATATCGTGTATTGTAACAAAGAGTGGCGTCAGCTTTTGTAATACCTACCCCCCCCCCCCCAAAAAAAAAGGAAAATTCATTTCGCGTGTGTTATGTATATTTATTTTTAATAGTGTTTTTTTTTTATTAAACTTGCCCATAACTGAGGGTAGAAATTGTAGCCTGACTGACATCAATGTTTGGGGATGAGTTCAAAACATTGGTTTTCGTCTTGGACACTCCTGGTTTAGCTGATATATGTCATTTTCTTTGGTTAAATTTTGACAATAGAACAGACCTTGTTTACAACTTTTTACACACATTATGGTCCTGTTATTGTGTCTAAGATTTTTATATTAAAGATATTTTAATATCAATTTAATTTCAAGTGTTGAACCCACTGAGTGGCATCAGAATTTTTATTCCTATCTGAACATATGCAATCAGTCAATAAGCTGTGTTCAACTCTGAGAAAATTTATTTAAATTATTCATTAGAATTACAAAGTGCTTTTTGGACAAAATCACTAGTTTGTGATTACATGTATTGTGAATTGATAAAAAACATTCTGGATTATGTGACTTTATGTCGCTGTGCTAAACCAAGATTTTTAGCGCAAAGTACTTCGATGAGAATGATGTCATCCATAAAGAATAAGAACTACAGCAGTCACTGACAAAGCCGAAATAAATGAAAATAAACGATAAGGATGTCACGAAGATTAAAACAAAAACAGCGTGAAGTCTCCACACAGCTTAAGGACTCATACTGCTTGCTCATAAACTGTGGTTGTCAAATCAATTATTTTTGTCAAAATCATCACGATCAATGTTTTCGGATGTGTCAAGATCAAATGTTGGGTAAGTACCTGTAAGAATCGTGAACACTCCTTCCCAATAAAATGTTATCGAAAGAGTGGTATAACGACTTGAGAGACCGTTGAACACCTCATTTAATGTCGTTCTTAGCAACTTAGTACATCGAAGATCTCTTTCACCAGCGTACAGTGACATTGCATTTTTCGGTTTCCTTGACAGACCTTTTTATAGAAAGACCCAGATGTAAAGTTATTACTATCATTACCTGTGAAAATTTATACCTGGTACCGTCATTACATTGACCCACAGCTCCTTGGAATTCAGTAGTGTGTGCTAAAGATGAACGTCGTCTTCGAAACTCGGAACGCTGACGGAACGGATGACAGTCATCGATCAGGAACCCAATGGGTAGCGATCTACTTTCCCTGCTAGAACAGAGTGTAACATTATAATTCATATGAAGTAGATATCATCGAAGACGAAATCACAGACTGTATGAAGATAAATGATGGCTCCATTCAGTTCAATAATGTTATCTTATAAGGATCGGATTTGATCGTATGTAGACAATATGCCTCTGCAATCATTTTCTCTATCAGTGTAGTATTGGATTTCCATTAGAACATTTGCCGACTTATTTTGGACGTAATTTCTCTAGAAACCATGCAAGGTTTTCATTTAGGGTAGTCTATTTCCGTTATTTCAGAAACGTCGTGCCTAGGGATCGCAAAATGACACTGCTCGATTGCAATTTTTAATAAAATTATTTTGGATGCTATTTCACTTTGTTTATTCTGATCTTTTATTGGAATATAGAAAATTGACAATTTTCTTTCAAATACGCTTACCAACCTTCCAGCTCTGATGTATGTTTTACTTCACGTTCGCGCTTAAATGAATGCGCGCACCAGTTTTGCTGTTTGTCGAGAAAGACAAGGAGCCAAAACACCAGCGGCATATTAAGCAAAGCCGTATCGGACATAGTGCATGTAAAGCACCTCCTCGACCGGCTTAAAGCTTACGCTGGCAGCAGAAAAGAGTTTGCTAATTTTTGTTAAACAGGTGCGATACATAATTTTATGAACGGCTGGTACTTAAGGGAGAGAAATTACAAAGGTATAAAGTTTGGTCATTTTGAAAAAATATTTTTCCGCTGCTTGGTGCCCCAAGATCTCTGGCACTAATAGCAAACGCCCAGTCCGCCCCGCCTTCTCCACCCTCCTCGCTAGTACGCTTCTGACACCACGTGCCGTCCTATAATCCTTACAATGATCCTATACACTAGAATAAGTTTATTTAAGCATATAAGTTTCTTAAAGATAATGAACCGCTCCGGTAGCCTAGTGGTTAGATCGTCCGCCACGGAAGAGGGAGGTCGTGGGTTCGATCCCCGGATGAGTCATACCAAAGACTTACAAAAATGGTACTAACAGCTGCTTTGCTTGGCGATCAGTATTAACAGGTTCGTGTTAGGTCTGGTCGCCCTGGTGTAAGGATAATGTGACTGGGTGGTACATCATGCGGCATGATGCCCTAGTGGAAACGACATCACTATAAACTGCCTCACTGCAGACATCGTTATGTTATGTATGTATTGAATAAATGGACTTAAGAAGGGTCAGAGTTTAAAAGAAAATGCTAGCACAAAAATACTACTGCTACTGTTATTAATATTATTCATTTATTATTATTATTTTTATTGTCATTATTTAGTTTTAGTATTATTAATATTATTATTATTATTATTATTATTATTATTATTAATAATTGTTATTATTATTATTATTATTATTATTATTATTATTATTATTATTATTATTATTATTATTATTATCAAGCGATACTCAACTTCACGCACAATGCAAAATTTACAGGTCATTTATTGTCGTAGATTGTGATTATGTCCCATCTTCTTGGTTCAATATGCGAAGTATGGGCAGACATCTTGAGTTTTGAAAAGGATTTTCTTAACTGATGTCAATGTTACTATATCAAACTGCATCTTATAGCCAAAATTTGATGACACATTTTTATATAATCCAGCTGTTGGATATTCTCGGATTCTAGATTGCCAGTTTGAATATCATATATATATATATATATATATATATATATATATATATATATATATATATATATATATATATATATATATATATATATATATATATATATATTCAACATAGCATCTCCCGATGTAGACCATTTAGCAAAATCCAAACTAAAGATACCCAATTTTGTTCTCATGTGATGGCTGTTTATGTCAGCAAGCTTTAGGTGAACATCATTTACTTTAATACATCCATTTATTTTATAAATATAATTTACACTTGGTGAAATTAGTGCTTCAAACATGTAAAATCCAAACTAGTATAAATACACATCCACTGGTTTTCAAGTTTGCAAATACAGCTTTTGAAGTTTATCGAGCAAGTCTGAAATAATAACCGTTGTAAAAACAACTCCATGTCAAATAAGAAATAGAATACCCAATGTTGATAATTTATTTTAGATTCAAGTGTATGTCTAACTTAGAACTGACCATTAAATATATTACAACGATAAACTACAACAAAAAATGAATGTAATCAAACCACTAAACTAAATGTAGTTAATGAGCTGCAAGGCCATTTTGATCACGTGATGTAAGTACCACCACGACAAAACCATAAAGAACAAGCTGATAACATAGTCAATTATAATGGTATGAATGGTATGAATGATATTGTTGTGAGGAAAAATGATTCAAGATGGTATCACATCAGCCTGATCCGATTACAGATTTATGACGCTGAATGTGTGACGAATAATCATTATAAACATGGAGAACAAAAATGAACTTGGCTGGGCAAGAAAACTATCGTCTGATATTGTTACAGGTGGATTTCATATGTTGGAGACGATTTTTGATATGTTTCTCTTTCATTATTTCAGTATGTATACATCATAAATTTCCTACTTTGAATTATCACAGTTTCAAGAAAGAGTCGTTCACACCCTTTTTAATACCAACAAAATTATGATTTTTTTTCATTGCAAATAAAACTTAAAGTATGAGTCAAACAAATACATTAAATAGAATTATCCTTTTTTTACACAAAAGAAAGAACATTTCTATAAACAAAATTGGCTGCCGATATAATTTTGAAGACACGCCCATTTACAACTTTTCTTTATTATATACAAGGTAAGATGCAGTACAAAAAAAGGAAACATTATCTAATTTAAGTTGCTTTAGTTCATTACGCTTGGATGGCTTAGCACCGCTCCGGTGGCCTAAGTGGTTCAAGCTTCCCCCTCCGGAATTCGCGGGTTCGAACACAGGTCGAGTCGTACCAAAGACTTATAAAAATGGTACTAGCAGCTGTCTCGCTAGGCACTCAACATTAAGAGGTTAGTGTTAGGACTGAACGACCTAGTGTCAGGAAATTGTGACTGGGTGGGACATGAATTTACTTGACTCTGGTATGATGAACCAGTGTTAGATATTACTATAAACTGTCACACTGCAGATATCGTAGCAATATTACTGAAAAAAGCTAGGTTAAGTATCCACATCACACACACACACACACACACACAACATCCATCCATCCATCCATGCATGGATACATACATACATACATACATACATACATACATACATACATACATACATACATACATACATACATACATACATACATACATACATACATACATACATACATACATACATACATACATACATACATACATACATACATACATACCTTTTTGTGGATACCACATTAGTTATGAGAGCGAAGAAACCGCTTTTATTGTGTCGTTGTCGACGTTAGTTTGCAATTGCGTGTGCTCATTATTTTCGTTTGCATGAATTTCCTAAACGTCTTGACCTAATATCAGCGTACGTAGCATGAATCATTGAGAAAAAGATATTCAGCCTAGATTTCCCGAGAAACGTCTGGTTTATCACAGAAACTCCAGGTTTGGCAACTTACGATATTATATTACAATTTTATTTTTCCCGACCAGATGATATGCATGATATGGGTCATTAAATACCCACGGGAGCAGATCGATTATGTTTTTTCTTCTTCTTACAACGTAATTGTCTGGATGGTTAACGATTAAATTCGTTGATAATGTGGCCCAGTCTCAGTAACGTAACAGCATGTCCCAGAGTGTAGCGTTAAAATTTATCTAAGGCTCCATCATGAACTTAATATTATTTAAACGCCTGGCGGGCAAGAAATATTCAAAAGGAAAAAAAAAACAGGCTGTGCACCTGGCCCTACTCTCATAAAACATTTCATATTTTTGGTATGTACTTGTAATTTTAAATTTGAGGAGATGAAGGAAACAAATTCCCCATATAAAAGCTAAATGTCAAAAGATAATGAATTACAGAGTTTACACTTCTTAAAATCCTATTGGCTTCTTAGTAATGGCCACTTCCTGTAAAACTCAGCGAATTTAAAGATTTAATCTTTCTTTACTCAAATGTTCAGTGATTTAAAAGATTATTATTAAATTACAGAATATATTTTAATGATGTTTACGAGCAACAAAACTTTACTATGATTGCTTTTAAAATATTGGAGTAAAGCATAACAACTTGACAAATTTACATAGCTATGGGCCAAAGCAATTTCAAATCACGTAAAGTGTCGGTAGGTGTATATGTTTTTGCTTTGCTTATAGTGAAACATTGATCCCAAGTTAGTTTTTAAAAAGCAAAACAATGGTTTGAAGTACGTCATCATTTGTCCATAAAAAGCTGAACAAATATTCAGACATGTATCATTCCTAAGTAAAACGCAGAAAATTATACGTTGGTGAGTGAATGATTTTAATGTGACAATTTGTTTCCCTCATCATTAAGATTGCGCGAACGATTTACTTGTGTTCGTACACCGCTAATGATTGTATCATTTTTCATATACTTTAAAATTAACTATATCATAATGTTAATGCGATTATTACATTTTAATAAGCGTTTTATTCTTTTTCATTGTTTAAAAAGAGACCAAATTCTCAACACCCTCATTTTACATCCAGTCTCTCCAAGAGTTCAAAGTGCTCTGATTACACTTTGGCAAACATGTCTTATACCGATAGCCGTAGATCTAGAATATCCCAGGAACCATATGATACGTTCCAGGATAGTTTCAAACAAGACCACATATTCAGTAACATACCGCTGCCAAGACAAGAGTTGTCTAATTTGCAAACATATAGTCTAGCCCGAATCATTCAGAAGTTCGAGAACAGGAGTTACTAACACGGTCATTCAGAAATTCTGATGTCGAGTCAACACTGCCATTTATCATGAGGCATTCAAGACTTGTGCCACTCAATGTGTTTGTGAAACTAATACTTTGAGAAAGCAAATGAGTGCTTAACACAGCAAACATCAACAAGAAAATCAACGCGAAAGACGCCTACCACTACATTTATACTGGATATTTATTCGAGTCTCTCCAGTGTGTGTGTTTGTGTGTGTGTGTGTGTGTGTGTGTGTGTGTGTGCGATTCAGATGTGTGTGTGCGATTCAGATGAAAATCAACGCGAAAGACGCGAAAGACGCGAAAGACGCCTACCACTACATTTATACTGGATATTTATTCGAGTCTCTCCAGTGTGTGTGTGTGTGTGTGTGTGTGTGTGTGTGTGTGTGTGTGTGTGTGCGATTCAGATGTTTAACGTAGCTGTACAAATTGGTCAGAGACCGCTGTGGTGGCCTAGTGGTTAGAGCGTTAGCCTCTGATGCGTGAGGTCGCGGGTTCGAACGCAGGTCATTATGCCCCAATGCTAGACATCACTGTAAGCTGTAAAACTGCAATCATCGTAACGACAAGACTGAAACATATTAATGCCACATTAAAATTCTCTATCAAACACACACTTTTTCAGTCATATCGCTACGATGTCTGCAGTGTTTGTTCATTTAGGTTCGTTTTCCAGTTCAATGTAAATAACATTTGAAAAAGTACACCCAGTTGCAATATATATATATATATATATATATATATATATATATATATATATATATATATATATATATATATATATATATATATATATATATATATAAGTCGTAGCACAACAAAACCTTAGTTGTAAAAACGTTTTTTTTTTTAAATGTTCAATTACGCTTTCACATAGGGGCCCCGAGTGGCCGAGTGGTCTAAAGCGCTTTCCGTTATGGATCACTGCCATCTCACCTCTATCTGCGTAGGTTCGAGTCTAAGATTCGGCTAATGTAGTTATGTGAGAAAACTTATCAGTAGCTTCTCGTGGGTCGGTGGTTCTTTCTGGGGTTTTCCCGGGTTCTTCCTCCACCAATAATACTGGCCGCCATGTATAGTCTATCGTGTGCTTAAAAATGGCGTTAAACCCTACAACAGCAACAAGAACAACAACAACAACGCTTGCACATACCACATAGTGAAAACTGCATGTGTCTCCAATAAAACAGACTGCCTCCAATATACAAAAACTGTCTCCAGACACAAAGCTGGCGGACTTTGTAAAATACTATTATGACATGAAACCGAATAAAAATAGTTTGTGAATCATACAGAACATAAAATCGGTATTGCGATTTGAGTTTGTTCACAATTGATGGCGATCCTGACTAATGTCCTCTTTTTATAAACAACATATTACATAGTGAATATTTCCTTATGATTGTAGATTATACACTAAGAGTATGATTCTTTATAGGGAAAGATGCCCAAGAGAATCTGAGTTCAGGACACTGGTATACCCCTGGGAGATACTTGGTCTGCCTGTTATGTTACATGTCTTTTTTATACTAAAATATTTGCAACAGACCTGATAGTGTTGACAGCTAGACTGTTATAGAAATAAATGCTTGACCCACATCCTTGTCCTGCTATGGATACTTGGGTTGTATATAGTGGAGACATAAATATAACTCCTTTATCTTAATATCGGTCATTAGATGAATCAATTTTAGTTGTGTTTCATATAAGAGGTCTATTTATTAAAGTTATTCATTGGAATCACAAAGTGCTCTTTAAAGTCAGGACTAAATCGCTATTTTGGGATTGTTGAGAATGGGCTCTTGATTGATGCAGGTTGAATAAAACAGCAGAATAAAGCACGACTGTTCTAAATGCTCTTATTTCTAAAAGATCAAGGTCACGGTCATTGGCAATTTATCTAATATAAAAGAAATTAATGTATTGGGTCAAGGAAACCCCAGGAAAAATTGTATTATGGAGCATTATGAACCATTCATGTGAAAGGTTCTATTTCAATTATTAGTGATTCGCCCAGCGTATCATTAAAACAATTTAATGAACAAATGAGCTTCTCAGATTCATGTAATTTCAGGTACTTTGAATTTATATGAGATGTCTTCCTCCTGTAACATTGTTCTTATTCTGGGTGTACAGTGCAGCTTTTGTTTTTTTTTCCCTTTCCATTGTGTCTGGACCCAACACAGTAGGAGCAGTCTTCTTTGCCCATCGAAGGCATTAATTTATTATTAGGCTATGACTTAGTTGGAGATAAGGTTATGGTTAATCCATTTGTATCTGTCAACTATTATGTCCAACAAATTGTTGTTTCTAAGTCATTCAGACAGACAAGAAATGCGTAGTCTAGCCCATTAAATTCCCTCGGATGATCATTGGTCAAATGTATTTTGATAAATTAAAGGCCATACTTAAGAGTGCACCAGATTTTCAGGTTTCAGTCAGTCATTCTAATATATGTGAATGCAAGTGATATAGTGGTTGGAGGAGTATTGATTCAATGAGATAAAAATGGCGTAGTTCATAACAATATTCTCTCTCTAAAATAATAAACCAGCGCCAGAGAAATTATTCAACAATCGATACGTGTTAAGTATCGAATTTTTAATAATCAGTGAACCTTAAAGTTGAATGAGCCGAACATTAGGAATTATAACAGGGGAATATTTCGGAAGAGTCATTTCGACATTTAGTCTTAATTTCTTTCATGTCAGTGTTAAAACTTCAGAGTGACCAGTGTTCCGATTCAATGAAAATAACCGGATATCTTAAAACGAGTTTGAGAAAGAGACAGCTAAACTTCCGATCCGTGTCAAATAGTCATTTTTCAAAGGGAAAAGTTATATAATGTAGTTCAAATTTTCTGACTGACGTAACAAGGATATTTGTTTAGAAACAACTTCTCATGATTGGCCATGAGTGAAATTAAAGTGTACATCTTGGAAGTAATGGGCATTTAAAGTGACAACCTTGGTCAAAATATTTAGTCCGAAATTGTCTGAGAGAGAGAAGGCTGGCTCTGAGGAAGCCTAAGAAAAGAATAGCGCTTTCCTTCTTAAAAAAGAAAGGGACTCGGTGTCTGTCTTGTGAGAAAGACGGGGATAGTTCTGGATGCACAATTTATTAAAGTTTACAGCATTAATTAAACATTTTTCCGAGGAAAGGGGACTCGACAGTTCGAATACGGAGTCCGAAAGTAAAGAGGAGTCCGGAAAGTAAGAAGTGACGAGTGACGTCCGAAAGAGATAAGTGACTAGTAAAATCTAGGAAGTCCAAGAAGGACGAGTCGGTCGTAAAGGGAAGACTGTAGGAAAGGTGATGAAATCAATCGTGGATATTGCATTCTATTCAGAAGATGGTACGATGATGAAATAAATCCAAATTAGAGACTGCTATTAAATCATGTTGATATCATTTAAGTTGAATTGGAATTACCACTATTAATTTTTTAAAAATAAATTTGTTATTTTTTCTTGTCTATTGGGGTTCGTATTGTATTATTTCTTCCCAATTATCTTGCCGATTTCTATGTTGATATTCTATCTTTTACTCACACTGGATCATAATATCGGGGAAGATCAATTCCGTAGATAACGTAGCTAAATCCAGTTAATTACCCTTCTTACTTAGATTTAGACGTTACAATAAGAAATGTTTGGAATTAGCTTTGCGATGCTAAATCTCTATTAGTGCAGCTCCTTCTCCAATTGTTGTTTTCAGTTATCACAGCTCGTAACTTTCATTAACAAAATAAAAAAACAAGAGTCAGAGATTATTACGGTAGATTTTAATATTGCAGGTATACAACTTTGACCTTAAGAACATCAAAGAAAAATATTCTATTTGCAGGTGTACTTTCACGTATATAGAGTTACTATATTGCTTTATTTTGAATATTTTTATATCATTAATAAGACATCTGATACAATTTTAATCGTATGTACATTTTATCAATACAATTATTGTTTTGCCTAAATCTTTCCGTTGTATGAGGGGCGGTGTTATGTATATTTGCACTGATTGTTTAACTTATGGCCACGATTGTAAATTGTATACATGTAACACAGGTAATTTTTGTTCGTCCTTGTACATTATATTTTAAGATGATGATAATTTTTTTGTTAGCTACATGTATACTTGAATTTGAGTTCAGAATATTTTTTACCCTTTGAAAAAAGAATGGTCTAACTGATGCTTGATAGGTTGGACAGTTAAAGTGAAGTAAACAGATCTGACTTTGTTGACAGTTCGAGGTAATTTTGTATTAACACAGAAATCATCAGAAATGTTTATTGCAACATATGTCAAGTTGGGATGCATAGAAGGTTTGAGGAAAACAAGAATATTTCTGTCCTTTTAAATTCATGTGCTTTGTTCAGATATAATTTAAAGAAAGGATTGATTTAAAATTTATTCATTGGGATTACAATGTGTTTATTGACATATTTGAATAAATCGTCATTTTGCAAATTCATTCGAGGACGTTATGGAGTATATCATTGAGATACATCACGAGTGTTAACACATTCAAGGATGCGGGCATATCAGCACGTTCAATACTGGAATTCATTCGGAACACTCTTTACTTTTGGACTTATTATCAAACGTTTAGGATTATTTTGGAATTTAATTCAAACTTCTGTTGTTTCCGTTCTAAATTTTCATTTTGTATTACATGTATAGGGAAAGAAATTATTTGTTGAATTTTACTAAACGTGTTGTTTAGCTTGTATCTGTTACTTAGTTTAAGACCGTAGAGTCGAAACAATATACATACATACACGCACGTACGCACGCACAAAAACACACACACACATACATACATACCGGTATGCACGGTACGTCTGTTTCCTTTGCCATAAAGACAGTGGAAACAATAAAAGGGAAGGAAATAACGGAGTAGAAACGAGATAAGAGACAGTGGAAACTAAATATTTGAGGAAGATATAACTGAGTGGAAACATGATATTTTCTGAAATTGACAGGATTAAAGTTCATTATGAACAAAGGGCAAAAATCCGATATAGTAGTCTAATTGTGTGGGGTTAAAAATGATAACTCTTGAAACGAGAATCAGAGACAAGACGACAGGAAAATACAATTGTATGACAGTTAAAGAAGGACACTAGGATGGCATTAAGCTGGAGGATACAGCAGCGAAAACAAGAGTGGAAAATGACTGAAATATTGGATAGGAAAAATAGACTAGTCGCTCGTGAAATAAAGACATTTGTGTGGGGAAAAAATGACAGGAATATTGGATTGGAAAAACGGACCAGTGGCTGGTTGAAAAAGACAAGAATGAAAAATGACAGGAATATTGGAGAGGAAAAATGAACTAGTTGTTGGCGGAATAAAGACATTAGTGAAAAAAATGACAGGGATATTGGAGAGGAAACTTGGACTACTGGCTGCTGGAATAAAGACAGAAAAAGTATATCAAAGAGTCTGTTAATGTAGTTATCATTGTAACCATTGGTTTTTATGAATCTGAGAGAAGAAAGGATAAGATAGATATGGTTAAGAAAGTAAGATTTTCCAATATGAAACTAATATAACTGGTTTGTAATCATTAATTGTTATTTCTTATCCTTGTACTCTATGCAGAAAAACGAAATATTTGTTGATATTTGGCAGTCATATTAAAATAATATAATTCTCTCTCTTTTCTTTACATTATATCATGCAGAACGCACATGATCCGTGTCGTACTTTAGGAAGAACGAAAGAAAATTTTTTTGGCTCATTGAAATGATATCACTCCTCCAAGATAATGCAGGAAATATATAATAAGATACAGCAATAGTTCAAAGAACATTTCGGATAATAATTATATTGTCTTTTAAATTACTGCTTCTAAACCGAAAAGCAACATACAAGTTCAAACTAGTATTGACGACATTCTGCTATTCGTTATGACAAATAGGCACAGTATATCGTAAAAATGGATAGTCGTTACAATACACGATAAAATTGTTGAAATCAATAATCAATGTAAAGGATAAATACGGTCCAATGTTGAAGATTAGAAGAAGAAAAAAATAGGAAAACAAGAAATACAACGACATTCTCCCACGCGATACACACTCTCCCGGCGACTCGTTGGGACATCATGCTACATGTCTGCGACATGATGCCCCAGTGCTAGACATCACTATAAACTGCCTCACAGCAGACATCGTAGCGATATGACTAGAAAATCATCGTAGCGATATGACTAGAAAATTGTTAAAGATACGTTAAAAATCCTAATCAAACAAACAAATATATATATATATATATATATATATATATATATATATATATATATATATATATATATATATATATATATATATATATATATATATATATATATATATATATATATATATTGAGTGCGTTCATGTTCCTGCATGTTTCAATATATAAGAAATATACTCTCATAATGTGAAATTTTCGATATCGGCCTGTCGTTTCTGTGTCCATACTACAATGACAGAGAAAGAGTTTGAATACGAGCGCTACAAATCTTGAAATCTTATGAATTACAATGGTGTTCTACATTTAGTCCTCATTGTATCTGATAACGCACAACAAGACTTTGAAATGAAACGTGAGATTTCAATATGTTTTATATCAACAAATGTGCGGCTATTTGAGACAAACAGTGATCTTTCGCGCTGCACGTGCGACGTTCCTCGTGATGGGCTCAAACTTAGATCTTTCGTCTGCGTTCGATTTGCTCTCAAATATCCAATTGGCACCTGATCATACAAGTCATTTGATAAAAAAATATCCTTTAAAGACTCATAACAATATGCACTATTTGCTCTTCCTTTTCGAATCTTCATGGACTCGGTGACCCCCAAACTGCACTCGGTACTTTTGATTGATAAGACGTTTGCAGACATTAAAAGGTGAAATAGAAGAAATAAATTGTGTGCGCGGCATGTAAATGAAGTGTACAAATAGCACCCGTTTATTAGTCAGTAGGCGAATTAATTTTATTACATGGCCTCGTCTTTACCTGCATGACTTCCTAATAGCGATGAAATCTTTTCATTCAAAGTGCATTTAGCAAAGATTTATAGGGAAGGTAACTTGTGTTGTTTTCTCGACAGGTATCATGCTTTATTTAACGTACGCAGCACTGCGCACATCTGGAATAAGTCTTTTAGCGACGTTTTCTTAATTTAAAAGTAATGCCCGAAAAGTTTATTTTTTAAGAGAAAGGTGACTCCATGGTTTAGCTGAATGATTTATGATAATTGAAAAATAAAAGCGTTTTACATTTTCATTTTTGTCTTATTGATTCAAAGATTTATACATTATGTAGACGCAGTAAGATAGACACATTATAGATTCGCATTATGTAGACACAGTTAGATAGACACATTATAGATTCGCATTATGTAGACACAGTAAGATAGACACATTATAGATTCGCATTATGTAGAAAGAGTGTGACGGAGTGCACTTAATTTCAGTTCATGTGGATCAGATTCTGAGATGCAGATAGCTTAATAAAGACAATAGAACAAATGCATTAACATGACTCATCCAGGTTATTCTTAAATGATGCCATATTTTGTCTTCCAATGGTTTTATCAATAGGTTAAGCAATGTTCCGTTGGGTCGATGAGCGTCAAGACGTCACCCATAATGCCTAGATATGTAGCCTTCCATGTATTCCAGAGTCGGCTTCATCGCGCTATGGCCAGCTTGTATAAACGTGAAATCTTGGCTGTATGTTGTCAAATCTTGGCTGTATGTTGTAAAATCTTGGCTGTATGTCCATTCGCTCGGAGAATGTTGTCAAACACCTATACTAGAACGGTTGTATTCCTATTATCCGAAAGGAATCTCCATCGTCACTTATTTAACTGATACCCTCCCCCATTCCGCGATAACTGATTAAACAAATAGCAACTTAAAAATATGCCACCTAAACGGTTATGGCTTGATTGACATAGTCTCGGGAAGGGACTATCTTTACAGTGCCCATACATGCTCTGTCTGTAACCTAATGCCGAAATTTACAAACACATGAATAAACTGACCCACATATTCAATTTTCAAACTTTGGGCCAAACGAGCCACCAGAATACCAATATGACCAACGGAATATGAGAACCTTACAACCCACAGATAACTATATACACAATGACCATACCTTTACCGTATCTTCACAACAATGCCACACACACACACACACACACACACACACACACACACACACACCACAAACAAAAACCAATTCAAAATATAACCTTAAAATTCAATACCACATAGATACCCGTGTCATACTAAATAACCTAATCTCATACAAACTATCATAAAAAATATATTTTTTTAAAACTAACAACGCCCGAAAATCATATAAATCTAACTGACAAGGATTAATTACACCCCACAACTGAAAAGCCACTAACACTAGCTATCCAATTACAGGCAGTCAATAAACTTCAAGATGCTGGCAGTACCACTCGCCAGGGAGTAATCAACAGCACTCTACAAGCAATCAAAAAACACCTAGCTATACAATTGAAAGAAGTTACTATCAATATGGCCCCTAAACCATAATCTTTAGGAAAACACAAGGTGACACCTCCCACTCTTTTCCAGCGTGTGCTGGAACAAAGTCACGAGGTGTCAACATAAGTTGTATTCCTTTTCCATACTCATAGAAGTTTCAATTTCCACAGTTCTTTGGTGTACGTTACTTTGTTTTGATGTTACCAGTTCTAGATTTCCAACTTCCTGTTTTGGAGAGAAGTTTGTCATGCTAGACATAATATTGTTATTGTTGTTGCTGCTGCTGGTTTGTTGTCTTTTTTGGGGTTTAACGCAATTTTTCAGCGCATCACAAGCCACGGCCGCTAGTATTAATGTGGCGGAGAAAGAACCATCGACCAACAGAAACCTAGTTGTAAGCTTTCTCATAAAACCACATAGGTCCAATGTTCCGGCTAAGCTGCGCGCGCAGCTTCTTTGGTGTCTTAGCGCAGCTAAATTTATACTGCGCGCAGAGATAATTCTTTTGATTTCTCGTGAACATAATTTTTAAAAAAATATTTGCTCAGTAGGTTTTGCAGTTTGCTCAGTGGCCTTTGCTCTGCGCTCACTAGTGTACATACCTTAGAGGGAATGTTGCATAGGTCATACCCGAGACTGATAAACATTATGATCAGCTACGTTCTCCAGAATGATGTCCGAGTTTGGTGAAGACACGTTTTCCCCTAGCTATCACTTAAAATAAACTAAATTAATTTCACAGCACTAATCCACATCAGTTAAACAGACATTATATTGCTAGCTTGGTTCAAGGAATAAAATTCGTATTTAGTTACCTAAGTGTTCTTTTTATCATCGTTTCTTCCTTACTGAAAGGAAACCAGGCCTATGTAATCTTTTCACCAACATTAGCAGCAGTATATGTTTACGCGTCAACATGGTTACAACTCTGGTTCTTTCTACAAGGACTATGCGATTTTATCCATACATGTTAGCCATGTTAACTCATTTTCTCTCAAAATAGTTATTTTATATCCTTTCGTCACCCCACCACCACCACCACCCCAACCTTTGGATTCTATTGGATTCTTCACTTTGAAAATTCATGTTTTACAGTGCGCCACTTGTTTCTGGATGTTGAGTTTAGGATGTAAAGTTTTACGTCTCATACACATCAAAGTCACCCATTATGATCTTGTTATGGCTACCATTCTGGTCAATGTCGATCCTTCGCACATTGCCATTTATCTCATTCAACACCCATACACACATAAACATCCCCACCCCAACCCCATATATATGTAAAATTGTATATGTGTAAAATTGGCCAAGGTAAAGCTAATCCCCTTACGTAAGATGGTCTTAGTTGGGTCGAGAGAGCAGAAACGCGGCAAGGGGGATTAAAAATGTCACGTAGATGTGAAGCTTATGACCACATCAAAGGTAGCGTAGCCGACGAGTAGGTGGACGTTAGTTACAGTTCTCCAAGACAAACAGGTAGATTTGAATTGACCGTTCGACGATTGGACAGGGTCCAAGCGCCACCCAATCAGAATGCGATATGGGTGGGCCCTTGTTTTAAACCAAGAATAATATTCTATGTTGATTGAAATTAAATTAGTTCGTTCTAATCCACTGGAAGTGTTTTTCACTAAGGACAGAAACTCCGTTTGCCTTCCGTGAATTGGCGCGTAAATCTTAAATTCTGGGAATCTAAGAGATATACAGCTTCAAGGTCAGTGAAATAGTGTTCGATCTCTGCTTTATTCGACTGCAGTTTTAACTGAAGGATTGTCGTATATATATATATATATATATATATATATATATATATATATATATATATATATATATATATATATATATATATATATATATATATATATATATATATATATATATATATATATTACTAGAATCGTAGTACGAATAATTAATTATGCTGTTAATACGTTGCCTCTTATTTCGTGATGTTACTATGCTACATCTTATTTTGTGATGTAATATGTTGCTTCTTATTTCGTTAGTTCATATGTTTGCATATTATTTCGTTAGTTAATATGTTTGCATATTATTTCGCTAGTTAATATGTTTGCATCTTTGAAAAGATGAGTTGATATTTGTAAAGAATTATATTACTTGCTAGCCGCCATAAGAATTCGTATTATGATTCACTGTGTGGTTATATTATGGTAGAGTAACACATTTGTTTATGTAATTATAGATTTCGCCATCGTTAAATTGACTGGTTGCAGTGTGTAAAGTTAGTATATGAATATTTGGATATTTGGGCACGCTTGTGGAAAAAATATACAGACAGACATCTAATCGTAGTAATATTATAATACGGTGATATTTGATATATTTTTATGTGTTTGTGTGTGTGTATATATATATATATATATATATATATATATATATATATATATATATCTGCGTGTATGTACTGATATGACGCAGTGTATGGATGTCTGCGGAATTATTTTCTGATACCGTGTTATTGCGCCATTGTGTAAATTGCGAGAAGCGTGTTTGGTAATTTCGATGTGTGCGCATGCGTGACCAAAACCGTTACCGCCATAATCGTAGTAATATTATAATACGGTGATATTTGATATATTTTTATGTGTTTGTGTGTGTGTATATATATATATATATATATATATATATATATATATATATATATATATATATATATATATATCTGCGTGTATGTACTGATATGACGCAGTGTATGGATGTCTGCGGAATTATTTTCTGATACCGTGTTATTGCGCCATTGTGTAAATTGCGAGAAGCGTGTTTGGTAATTTCGATGTGTGCGCATGCGTGACCAAAACCGTTACCGCCATAATCGTAGTAATATTATAATACGGTGATATTTGATATATTTTTATGTGTTTGTGTGTGTGTATATATATATATATATATATATATATATATATATATATATATATATATATATATATCTGCGTGTATGTACTGATGGTTAACTATTGATTTTATGTGAGGTAAGACTTTATGACCCTTATATTAACGCCTTGTGGTTTTCACAGGAAGCTTTGAGTAACAGACTTGAGAAGTTTTGTCATAGTCTCGGATTGAGAGACGGAAGGAATGAGAAGTAGAAGGAGCTACGAGGAGAGAAGGAAATTATAAGTTGGAGTAGATAAGACAGGAGGAACGTGGAACGGAAGTGGAGAAGACAGGAGGGACAAAGAGTCAAAGGAGGAAAGGAAAGGAGGAGAAAGACGGAAGGAAGCGTGTAACAGAGAAAATTAGATGAGTAGATCACAAGGACAGGGGAAATTATACTCACACTAAGGAATCACGTGATGAACTAGGCCGTCACTTGGTCAAGGGAGAGACGAGTGATTGTTAATTATCGTATAAAGTTCACATTTTATTAAATTGTTATTAATTGAATTTTATCTTCGTGTTTATTTATAATGTAACCGTCGGCATTGCTGACTGGGGGCTCACAGGTATAAATCTATTATCAATAATTTAACATTTTTAATTACGGGTCAGGGGAACTTCCTCATAGGTCATTTAAATATTTCGGAAGAACCCCACCCCTAGAACACGGGCCGCCACATATATGTACACACACACACACACACACACATATGAAATGTAGGACAGTATTTACTGGAAAGCGTATATCATTGCCTATTGATCTTCTGTCCGATTTATACTCACTACTGCCTTTAAGCAGAAAGAAAACACAACTTACACGTGTTGCCTATGCTTTATGTGTAATCATAAAATTGCGCTTCAAGGTTTCGTAGAAAAGCAATTCAGGGTATTTGGGTCTAAATCGCAGCCGTCTTGACTTGGCTATCTTATGTCAATAAAATGGGTTTGGCAGTAGAAACCAGGAGCAGAATTTAGGGATGCGGGTAAAAGCAGCATCTGCGCAAAACTAACGACTCGGACATCGACATATGCAAAATTTTCGGAATTTATTCCGTAATGTGTGATTGAACTTCAATGATACACAATTATAATTGCATTTTGTATATGCCTAAAACGGATTTTTATAATCTGAAGTTCCGTGATAACTAATAGGTTTTCAGACGAAGCTAAATACTCTCAAACTCACGGATGGGTCTTAATTTGTTAAGAAATATGATTCTCGACCCGTGGGTATGAAGTAAAATGGCACCGCTCGGAAAACACAAGGGTAAAATACAAAATCCCAGTCTCCACAATTATATAGTTGGCCTAATGATCACAAATTTGAGCCATGTCGTTTTCCATACATCTTCTAATTTCGCGCATTAATCTTTCAATTGTCTTCGAAGCATTTTATATACATGAAACCAGATTACATCAGATTGAAATGAAATTGATGATTTATACGTGATTTAACCAAAGACACTGACATATCAAGATAAAGACATCCGTTTCCTTGATTTGATAGCAAATCCCAACAAGCATTCTGTGATATGACTTTATAAATACGGTTTCTAACAACATACTTTGTAACGTTGGTTACCCGCCTTTTATTTTATTTATTTTGTTTACAAATTTCTCCTGTTTGAAGGTATAAATGACATTGTAACTAGCTTTTCACTTACTGGGAAACGGTAAACTAGTATTAACGTTTGTTAATTAGTTTCCATATAATTGTTGCCTTTTAATGTTTCACCTTTAAATTATGCAAATTACATGCAAATACTTTCAATAAATGCCGATGTATATTGTGTGGTGAACTTCGCGTGTTTCAGTAAAAGTCCATGGTTCTAAGGAATCCGTATGTATTTTACAGATACATAACTGGTGTAAGTTCTTTTATATTCACTGTTTATAAATATCATCGCATTTTGAATGATTTTATATTTCGCAATTTAAATATACATTTTCGCCTCTGCATACATTTATGACTGTCGACTACTGGTTGCTTTTCTTAAATTGGCTAATTTAAACAGTATGAAAAAATAATTTATGGTTAAATATTTTAATAATAATGCAATAAATATCAGCAGCTGTCAAATATTTACACTGACCATTTCCGTAAATAGTAGGTACATGGACGCAATCATGAACGGAAAAAAATGAAGTGATTCTTGGATAGTGATGGAATCGGATAAATATCCACGGCTAGTTGATTAAAATATGTAAAGTGTAAAACTGCTTAAGAAACAAATCGCATATTGTAATAGTACATAAGAAAAATCATCAATTTATTACAATATAAAGATGATAGTAATTCATGAATTTAATAAGTTGCTATTGGTCACTAAGATGATAACATTTTTTTCTACGAAGTCCATTGTACGTTTCATTGTAGGTAGTACGAGGCAACAGTGTGATAAAATTTAAATATTAAAAGCGTGAAAAGTTTAATAAGTTTTTGAGGGTATGCAGAGAACTCGCCCCATGGAGAACTCGCCCCAACGTATCTGGAGAAGTCGCCCCAGATTGGTAGGAGAAGTCGCTCCACTTCGTCTGGAGAAGTCGCCCCAAAACCCAGATAACCTTTTTATGGCAGAATTAAAACATCTTTTACGTGATTTATTTTTAGATTTTTATTTATACGCGATCACAAAAGAGATATTAACTGGTAATCATTAAAGCAATATCAGAGTAATATTTCTAAGACGAACTTCGGTCTGTATATAATCTAATGAATGACGACAGTATAGTGATTAAAAAGGATTAGTCAAACACTATTATTATTATTAATCAAGAAGATTATTTTAAATAAGTTGAACGTCAATGAAATGATGAAAACTACTACAAACATATTGGCGAAGATCCGTCAATAGAAATTAAATAAAAACTTTCAACATGCTTTAATGAGATGGCTAAAAAAATAATTCCGTATAAGAGGAATTTGATACTTCCCTCTTAACATGCGTACACCTCAATTCTACATATTACCCAAAACTCATAATGAAATCATAAATTGAAGATACAACAACTTTTCATTAAAACGTTTAAGTCTATTCCACAGCTATCTGTTAATTTCAATCCTGGTATTATTAGATGTAACATCACTTATACCAACTTTCCGCAAGCAGTTGGTATTGAAGCGTGTACAAATTTTGTTTGATTACAATGCTAATAATAGCCCACTATCTAGTGAAGATATTTGTATAATAATATTAAAACTTATCTTGGAAAATATTTTTTTTTTCAATTTAATAATACGAAATATATATACATAATGGGTACGGCAATGTATATTAATATGGCTCCTTCATACGCTTTCCTCTCATGGGTAAATTTGAAAGGGAATTTCTTCAAAACGAAAAGTTGAATCCATCTTTTTGGTTCAGAATTTTCGATGACATTTATATCTGGAAGCAGTCAACCGAAGAACTGTAAAATTGTATTGATCGCCTAAATCATTTTCACCCGACAATTCAATTTACTTATACTACATTTAGTACGCATGTTTCATTTTCAGATGTAAATGTGATATAAAATACTGATGACTCTATTTCTGCAAATATTTATATTAAGGAAACTAATTTCCTCCAATGTGTCAATAATCTTCATGCCATCTCATGTCATTTAAAAACGGTATACCACATGGCCAGTCGAAAAGATACCGACGTATTATTTCAGATGATTGTCAATTACAAAATTCGTTGAATAAATTCCAGACATATTTACAAAACAGAAATTATCCTACACATACAATTGATTCTGCGCTGAACAAAGTAATATTACTCAACATTGGGCTTTAAACAAAGCAGTATGTACCAGAGAGAGAGAGAGAGAGAGAGAGAGAGAGAGAGAGATGTAATTCCTTTCACAATACAATCGAATCCTTCATTATCTAATCTATGTCGTATAATTAATAAATTTTAATCTCCTAAATTTATAAAATAAATTTATCAATTTACCAGCGTAAAAACACTTTACAAAAATAAATCATTTATCGCTTAAAGAAGACCCAAGAATTTGCCAGATTTTATTTTATTAGTACTAAACAGACAGAAAAGAAAAAGAAAAAGAAAAAAGAACATTTTCGTCATCTAAATGTAACATGCACCGGTGCTCACGATGTGCAAATATAAGAGAAACTACTATGAATAATCATCGCTTTCATATATAAAATTATTGAGATCCGCAGTTGTTCATCTAATATTTCAACACAGTTCAACACCAATAATAACTCTCTAAGCGAATTGTCTTTCATGCCAATATTGTATAACCAATGGATATCACAACATATGGCACTTTAAAAAATGGTATGCATCAAGAGATCCTCAGTTTTCATCTAAAAAAATACGTTGTCCGCTTCTTTTAAAACATTTCGTACCTGAAGAAGCACAAATTAAATGCGAAATTATTCAACCATTCATTGTTATTATTTAACTATTTTCAATGTAATTTAATCGTGACCTCTAATTTTAGTAATATATAAATTATATCGGCGAGTATTCTTTTCAATAGAAACAAAACGACGTTAGAAATACTGAAATGGTTTCACTAAACTACAAACAAAATACAATAGTATTATATTGCTCACGGAGGAAAGATCACAATTACCGGGTACAAAATACTATATCAAAGAGGTGCATATGTCCACAAGAATTAGCACAATGCCATTGTCTTTCATTCGACGCGGAGAAAAGAAATGCAAATTTTATAAATTTAATAAGATACTAAGTTGAAGAAAAACAACAATAAATAAAGCCTTGACAACCATGTGGCGAAATCTCAGAATTATTATATATTATCCTTGGGGCGACTTCTCCAGGCAAAGTGGGGCGACTTTTCCTGACACCTGGGATGAGTTCTCCCAGGGCGAGTTCTCCATGGGGCGAGTTCTCCCAGGGCGAGTTCTCCATGGGGCGAGTTCTCCGCTATTCATTTTTGAGGATGTACACTGAGGACAAATAAAATAAATATATACATGTAGCATGATATTTCATATAATTAAATTCCTCCAGTCTTTTATTTAGCAGGGATTGATCACGTTGTGTGTATCTCGTTAAGGTATTCTACTCCAATTTCATCTGCTCTAATTAAACGCATTTGTACCAAAAACACAAAACAACATAATTTGCAGTGAGTGCGTTATCTGTATTTATTTAATTGTTTCAGAATGTTCCATGGCAACATACATTGACATAAGTAGGCAGTCCTGTTTGGACAATACATGCCTTCGTAATGTATTACACATTTTTAAGAATTAACACAACTTGGCATATTTACACTAGAACAGAAAGCAAATAGGTTTTGGCTCGTAATGGAGAAAAAAAGTCTTTACTAATAAAATGTCAGGAAAAGTATTTTTTTTAAAAAACATCCATTGCAATAGAGAGCGAAGACGACCCCACCCCCACCCCCTTACGGAGAACAGTTTTCGTTGCGTCAATGCCTGTAATAACTGAGCAAAGATTATGGATAGCAGGAACAAGAAAAAGAATGAGATAAAGCAACAGCCAAAGTGGGGGGGGGGTCCTTGCCTCACAGGCTGAACTATTCTACGTATATTAGAACGGAAACACCAGAACCGAATCAAGTGCTTTGTGTTTGACTCTATAATAGACAACGTAATGTTTAGTATCTCTCATTGAAAATTCAGAAAAAAAGAGTTACAGTTAGTTTTGTAGTCTTTGCTGTCAATTATCATAGTCAGTTTCATTTAGATTTTCTGATTTCCCTCAGAATAAAAATAACGTTTGAATTACTCACAAGCATGAGTTTGTATGTTGGTTCCTGAACTACAAGATCAACAGACTCTATCCCCATGACGTTTGCTCATATTGGTAAAAAGTCAATTATTTATTTCCACATACACGAATTGTAATGAGTGTAAATGAAACAATCTGATTAATTATAGGATTAAATGATCATGGTTGGGTATTTATTGATGTGTAAATTTTACCTAATCACTAATACCTAATTTAATCCTTATAATTCCAATTTCATCATTTCTATCGTCAAATTAACTTATTCCATCAATAATGCATTCGAATTTACGTAGCGCGTAGTTACCTTTCATTCGGCCTTTTTACACCGCCCCGTAATACATAACCTGTACAGAATCACACGAAGAAATTGACTACAGCCACAGTTACGTTTATTCATAAACTTCATGTTTTACATCATAGGCAATGGTTACCGTGGTTTTTAACACATTTTGTTTACTGACAACATTCTTGCTCAATTTTAGTCAGTCCCATCTGTTACGTCAGATGACCATGACCTTACATAATAACCGATACCGACTCAACAAGTGTGCTAAATTAAATTTCAATCAAACCTGAAATCATTATGGATTTTTTCAGTGAATACTTCCAATTTTTATGGAAATATGAACAAGATGATGCTATCCTTTACTATATAAAGGTAACAATGAAATAAATTCTATACAAGAGTAACATTTTATGTCATTCTCAGCAGCGTTAATACTTAACAAGACCCACTCGGTGAGAAATGAAATGTGACTACTGTCACAGTTACGTTTATTCAGAATATTGGAAAAAGTATAAAAAGTGTAAAAGTTATATTTATTTGCAGAATTATATATTTTACAGATGACAAAATCGTTTCACAATAACGTGTCTGCAATGTTTATTTATATTTCAAAAACCGAAAGTAGTCCCAGAATTTATCGAAGTGTAAACAATTCCTGATCAACATCACGTGACCGTTTACATCCAATCATATTACAGGAAATTCGTTTAATTCATAAAAATTGGAATTATAATCATATATCCGCTGTCCTACATAAATATCTGACAGCGACCGCTTATGATAATGTACTGGTAACCTATGTTATTGCCATAAACACTAATAATTTTATCAACCAGTCAGATAAAATCTTATATTTCGCGTTTGGAGACTGTGCTTTGTTGGTTAAGAGTATGGATGGATACTGAATAATTTGATTCGCTTTCTGATTGTTTACAATCTGCATTTCTATTGGCTTAATTCAAAGGTCACCAGGATGTGACCCTTGAATGGTCTTCATGATATCTTCACTCAGGACCGCGGAGATCTGAATTTAATCAGACTGTAAAGTGAAAATGACCAAACGAGAGGACAGAGTCATGGTATAGAGGCTGTTGACTTAGATCAGTTACCAAAATACACAATGGCAATTGTAACACTACTGTAACAAAAAAGACGTACACTAATGTTCATTGTTGTAGGAAGGATATAAACCCCAAAACACGTGTCTGTCTTATTGATATGTATTACTGTTAGAAGTATATAAACCCCAAGACACGTGTCTGTCTTATGATATGTATTACTGTAAGAAGTATATAAACCATAAGACACGTGTCTGTCTTATAGACATGTATTACTGTAAGAAGTATATAAACCCCAAGACACGTGTGTGTCTTATTTATATGTATTACTGTAGGAATTATATAAACCCCAAGACACGTGTGTGTCTTATTTATATGTATTACTGTAGGAATTATATAAACCCCAAGACACGTGTGTGTCTTATTTATATGTATTACTGTAGGAAGGATATAGATCATACATTCATCTGTCTTTTATATTTCTTGGTTGTACAGACCCAAGGTAACTCTTCGTGCTTTGATCAATTATTTTAAATCGTCAACTATAAGAGACGCACTGTATTTTGAACAATAATGATACAAGATAGCTATAAAAGAAGATTTCAATAGCCATGTCAATTTTTCTCCATCATTTCATTTCCGGGCGTGAGACATAAAGAGCACATTTTTATTATAAAGGTTAAGCGCGTTCTCTTATGAAGTGAACATAGGAGTACAATTGTAATTACCTATATAAAAAAATGGAATAAACTTGATTGTCCTGATAAATTAACAAACCAAGGCATTACAAATATTTGAAGTTGCGTACTGATATGCTTAGTGAATTAACGACACGTTCTAAGTAACCCACCTTTTTCGATTCGTTTCCTTTGAGTGTTCGTAATTTTAACAGACTGTATTAAATCTTTAATACCTGTTTATAAACGAAATAAAATAAGAACGTCACTTATATCTGTTTAGAATCATAAAATGGAATTGGTACTGTATCGATAAAGCCCAGAGAATAAAATTGTACTCCTTACTTTTCAACCAAATTTATGTAGATGAATGTGGTTGTTTTTTATGTTCCGTCTCAGACAATAATTGAACAACGTAATTAGATGAACAGAGGTCATTGAAAACTTTATCATTAAGAAAGTCCGTTGCTGTACTTTACAGGTGGAATCAAACTTCGTGGAATTATTGGGAAAATTAGGTAACTAAAAGATTCGACAGAAAACTTGTTTTGGCCAGGACCCAATTACAGTAACGTGTTGTTATTGATACATACTGTAAGAACTACGGTATATAATACAACTCGAAGGATTAAAGGCATACATCCTAAGTAAAAAAGAATGAAATTATATATTTCTTTTTTCAGTTCGTGATTACTTATTTAGTTAAAAAAAATTACGATTCAGGCTGTTACTGAGGCCGAAATCAGGCTAGTATCGGAAATTTTGTGATAAAATACGCGATTTTTCATTATTGTCTGGCAGACAAAAATTCGCTATTTGCCACGCCTATATTCATGTAACCTCTAAGTTGACCTCTTCCGAAGATTAAGAATTTTAGCCATGCGCAAACACGTGTTTACAAAAATAATGGCGTTCGCAACTATATCGAATGCGAAGACTTAGATTCTGAAAGGAGGGGGGGGGAGCACGCTGGGCAAATTATGGTAGCACACGCATATGTATTGGTGACCAGAATGAACGATGGAATAAAAAGATATTGTTTCAGGGCTATGACAGTCCACTTTGAGCTTGAAAACTAATCCAGAGGTCGCTAAATTCTTGCTGGATAGGTGAGTCTCAATTTTGCAATAACAGTCAAGTTTTTATACTGCTATTTTATTTCTGTATTGTTAATTCTTTATCAAAACTTATAAAATAACATATTTTATATAAACTGACATTATTCCATTTAGCTTGAAATAAAATGTCATAGCCCTGAAACAATATCGCTAAAAACTTGAAACCCGCATGTACGCCATGACATATATATATATATATATATATATATATATATATATATATATATATATATATATATATATATATATATATATATATATACACCTGTTTGTGAGGCTACCAAAGTGGAATTAATGATCATCTTCGTTTTCGCACATAACCATAAGACTTTATTTAGAGGCAAGCAGTCACTACTGTTTTTTTTAAATAAAAATTATATATAATGTAAATGGTGATGACTGTAAATTAAAGTAATGCAATACAGTTAAGAATATTTTATGCATACTATTATTTGTAAAGTATATATAATTACTGTGTCTAATGAAACATTTTTTTCCCTTGCTATATTAGTTATGAATTAAATGGCAGTGCAAGGAAAACATCACAAACAGAGAGGAATGTCACAGTAGACATGGCAACAACTTCTACACCTGGGCCAACAATTCATAGGATACAAATTCCTTCTGTGTCTGATATAACCACATTTGAATCAGATTTGGCATCTGTTTAAGTAATACTGCATTTTATTAAATTTTATGTATATTTACTTGTTTACAATATTTTGGTAGATGCACATCTAAAAGACTTAGGAATGTATGTATTACCTGGAAATGTATCATTCTATATTAGTTTAATATTTTGCAGTTGGTAAAGATTGTATATTTTGTTAAAATATGATTTGCTTTATTTAGAATCATGTTTTTTTTGTATTTTAGTTAAATGGGAGAATAGTCTTTTACTAAATGAGTCACTGCTTTAAATAAATTATTATTATTATTATTATTATTATTATTATTATTATTATTATTATTATTATTTCTTGAAGCAATATCATTCCCATCATAATAACCAAGATAAATGATAATGCTTTCTTTTGATACAAAACTAAAGATTTCCATGTTCAACATTAGTATTTACACATTTTAAAATTTTAAGGGATTCAGTCTTGTCTGAATTTGAAAAACTTAAGGAGAAGGAAAGTGTGATGATGGAAAAGTCTAAACGTTTATCAACCCATTTGAAAAAGTATACTAACAAAAAAAATTGTGATACATGCATAAAAGGGGAATATTTGTGTTAAGTATACTAAAAAACAACCATTATGATACATGCATGATATATGTAACTAAACTAAAAGTAATTGCATAATATATATATATATATATATATATATATATATATATATATATATATATATATATATATATATATATATATATATATATATATATATAGTATTGTATTGGTATTTGTGGATGGTATTTGTGTATGAACCAGAAGAAGTTGCTCCCACAAAAGCTTTCTTTGTTGTATATGAACATAAAAGTTAAAAATGTGTAATTATAATATATCTTAAATATAGTATTGATGCATAATTGAAAGAATGAAGATATACTGGTTATCATAGTAAGAAAATGAATGCATTGTATTATAAATACAAACCACACTAAGGTCATAGTTATGGTTTGTCCATTTAATACACATGGAGAGGGCAAGGGGGGTTTACCCAAATGCATATGTTTGTGTATGGGGGTGGGTGGTCTACTGATAATATACGTACACATATACCTCGATAGTAATTTGTCTAATAAGTAACCTGCTTGACTGGGTTCAGTTGGTGTTTGAGTTTTAGTGGACAATAGACAAACTTTTTAAAGTTATGCTGCTTATTTCTTTGATGCAGCCAGACATTCAACATTGGTGGACTATCTGTTACATTAAATACATATTATTGTTAATCCTTGATCTTTTCTGTGTGGATTAAATATTGTTTGTTCTACAGAATGGGGAGGGCAATCGCATGTATGCAGATGGTGTGTGTGTAAATAAAAAGTATGCATGTGTACAGGGAGGGAGGAGTCAAGCTTTGCCCAATTTTTGTTCACATGCCCATTGTTGGAATCAGATTTCGTTTCCAGATATTTTTATTTTTTTTGCTTGCAATCTAATTCACACCGGTCTGAGCTATACACAGACAGGTGAAGATTTGCAAAAGTACGATAAATTGGGATTGGAAGTAAAAAGTTTCCAGGAGGAAAATGATGGGTCAGAAGAAGAAAAAACTGCAACTTTTACCCTTATGCAGATGCCGAATGATGTTTCTAGCACACCTAGGCATATATCTAAACAAATAAATCTTGGAAGCAGATGTATTTCGATGTATTCAAAATTAGCCCACAAATGCGTTCCCTATCCCCATTTCAGGTGACAAGGAAACAAAATTGTAGGGGTGGAATGAGTTGATTATTCTCTGCCTGTATAATACTGTACATTGGCATTTTCATCAAAACAGATTTATGGGGATTTATAAACTTTAAATAGTTCTCTGCATCTGAATCAATTTATTTATTTAGTTATTTTACTTTATTTCAGAAGTACAACAGAACTGGAGAATTTCCAGAAGTTTATTTTATTGTATGCCTCCAAAAGACATTCATATAAGCCATCAGCTTTCAAAGCTAGGAATCTGTTGGCAGCTCTTGATCATAGAGATGTGATTGTAAACAGTAAACACAGATGGAACAATAAGGTAATAAACTTTATTCTTGTTTGTTAACGTAATAATTCATGTTAAAATATTAATGCTTTACCTGAAATTTGATAAACCATCTGTTTGTGGTACAATTTAATCTTTTACAGAAGAATTTTTTAAAATAAGTTTCATAAACCAATTTTGGTAGAATTAGTCTAATGTAATTCGAAAATTCTGTAAATAATCTAAACATTTTTATGATATATGGGTAAGATACAGGTTTGCTATATTGCCATTTTCATCTGTAGCAAAATGATTTGTTACATGTAATTTTATGCAGTTTTTATTTGGATTTTGGAGAATTCAAAAAATATAAAATGACCTTGTCAGTGAAAAGTTCGCATTTTCTTGTCAGATACCAAAGGTCATTCAACAAAAAAGGGAGAGATGGTCTGCAAACCCAAAGAAAGCTGATCAACAGTACCTGTATATTCCAGAAATAAATATGAAAATATTGAAATGAGGTTAGATGATAGAGTTGGCATGAACCAGCCAGTTGTTTTGGACATAAATGATCCTAGGTGAATATATGATGTACTTGCTCCAATACCACCACCACCTACAGAAGAGATTGTTACAAAGCAGAAATCTCATTTTAAGTTAAAATGATTTAGGCCTTTTAGTCGGGTAACATCTATTGATATCAAACTGTTATGGAGAGACTATTCTAGTGATTGTATGGTAACAAATGATCCCTACCATGGACCCATATAGACTTTGACTAAGTCTTTCTTGAAGTGCCTACCATGAGCCAAAGTCCTGCATCTGTTTGATTTCCATGTAGCAGTTATCTTCAGACCACTGTTGATTATGTTCTTAAATCTTTTAAAAACATGCATTTAAACAAAGAGATGTAACACCTTTTATAACTTTTCGTTCCCATTGCATTTATACTTGTCTTATGTATGTTTAGATTGAGGTAAATGCAGTGTATTTTGGCCATATGATGTATTAAAAAAAGCACAAAAGAAACTATACATTGTAATTCATCTAATCTTATAGGAGTAACAAGATTAAAATCATGTAATTACAAGTCTGTATTATTGCATAATAAAGTACCTTTTAATAATTTTATTTTCTAAATGTTTTGTGTAAAATTGCAGTCAGAAAGATTTCTAGCATACTTTGAAGAAGAAAAAATATACATTGAAGCAAATGACTTCAATCCATACTCTTCATTTTGATTTTGCTCCCGCTAAACATTACTGTACCTATCAATAGACAACATGCTGAAGCATTAAAATTGATATGTAACTGAACTGGACCCTTTTTACCAACAAAACCCATCAAAGAACATGTGTTGTGCCATGTGAATGCATCTTTATTTAACTACACACTTTTTAGATTTATTACAAACATCCAATATTAGTACTGCATATTTATGGTTTTATTATTTGCCTAAATACTGATAGCAACGATATGCATTGCTTTAAAGAGTTTTTGCATATAGTATATATATATATATATATATATATATATATATATATATATATATATATATATATATATATATATATATATATATATATATATATATGTATGTATGTATGTATGTATGTATGTATGTATGTATGTATGTATGTTCATGAAAATGAATTACATTAGAAAACAGCATTGAGCTTCACAACATTGTTTCGAATTCCACAACATAATATTGTCCTATATTTATGACTACATTATTAAATATTTAAGCTAAATCTTCTAAAACAAAATATTTAGACTTTGTTTTAATTAAATTATATATTTTCCTGAATTTATTGCCCAAATTTTTAAGGATACAATGTAATGAAGTGGTTTATCACAAGTGCAGCGATGTTTGCCATTTTCTGTTCACGTACAGTTTCAAACTGATTTTATAAAGAAAATAATGCTGTTAACTTCTGTTTTATAAAGAAAGAAGAAATAAATTATAAATGATCTTCACTGATTATATTTGTTAACAACAAATTACGGTACTATTTACATACTGTTGTTGGCCGTTCCAGTGGCCTAGCGGAAGGAGCATCCACCTAAGATGCAAGAGGTTGTGGAGGCCTTGATCCATGGGCAAGTCATATGGAGAACGCGAGGGACAGAGAGAGAGAAACAGAAGAGAGAGAGAGAGAGAGAGAGAGAGAGAGAGAGAGAGAGAGAGAGAGAGAGAGAGAGAGAGAGAGAGTATGGACTGGTCGTCCTACTGTCAGGATAATGTAACTGGGTGGGATGTCATGCTACATGTCTGCGGCATGATGCCTCAGTGCTATACATCACTATAAACTGCCACACTTCAAACATCATAGCAATGTGACTGAAAAAATTGTTCAAGGTATGTTAAAAATCCAAATTACACACACTGTTACAATTTTGAAACAGAATTTGGTATATTTTCATCACTGTACAGTAGGCCCAATTTCATGAACTCGAGCAGTGATATGTTGCTGCAAACAGGGTTAATGGTCAGTTAGCAATTAAAACACCCCTGTGAATGTGTAAGAGTTTGTTTGTCTGCGTAGGCTAATTGGCATCAACACTGCATAAATACATTTTGCCTTGGGTTACAACACTACCAGAACTTAACTGGTACATCAAGGAAGGTATAAAGTACAACCAGTCATTTTACATCTGAAAAATCAAGAGGGCAAAGATATATATATAGAGAGAGAGGGCAAAGATATATATATCTTTGTGTGTGTGTGTGTGTGTGTGTGTGTGTGTGCCTAGCTACCCTGATTTTAAAAGAAGTGCAATAGGAAACATACATGGGGGTGGGGGGTTGGGCTTAATTTCAATATTTGTTTCTCTGCAGTAGTTTGTTTAGGTGATGTACTAAAGTTTGGCATTGAGTAAGCGGTAATTAATCGCTTGTGTCAAAAGCATAGAAACCAAGCACAGGATACTAAAACATCAATGTAATTTCTATAGAACTGTCTAGTATTTTGAAATGGGATGTCTGATGTCAATCTTTTATAGTAATTGTACACTAGTTTCTCATATAAAAGTCTCTGTGAGACTAAGAAAAAAGGAAAAAACGGAGGCAGAAGTTAGACGGACTGGAATGAATTGGACTACCAGTCCAGAGAAAGATCATACAGATGAGTAGGAACACAGGACAGGAGGAAAATCTATTACACTAAGTCAGATGATAAAATAGGCCATAATTTGCTCTCTCTCTCTCTCTCTCTCTCTCTCTCTCTCTCTCTCTCTCTCTCTCTCTCTCTCTCTCTCTCGTATCGACGTGTGTAAAGTGAGACATTTTCCAAAATCGTGAGAACTGTTCAAAATCGAGATCGGAAGGGTCTTAACTTATATTGTACTCTATGGATATAATTGAGATGCCTAGACAAAGATTTATATGAATAACAGTTTCAGGAAATTCATTTAAGTTGTCGTCCAGTCTTATAAAATTGCCGATAGTTCAATATTGACCTCGCCCTAGCTTCTAGATATCACTACACACCTCAGCTACGAAGGTTTTTAAATGCATAATAGGAAAAAGACATTAACAAAATTACACACAACAAAAGCTTCCGTATCCCTCGATGCCAACGAATACACTTCATTTTCATTAAATGTTTTGAGTATATACTCTCAAACAATTGATAAATCAGTTAAATCGGAATTAAAGTAAGTACAAAATACTTTTTTTTAATTCAATAGTGTGTCTTTGTACATATTGTAAATGTCACCGCGAAGGAAATTTAGCAATGACATAACTATAATGTAATTTAAATGAAATCTATTTAAAGGAGCATTCAACTATTCATCTATTGAGGATGTTTTAATGTGTAAGAATTATATGTCCAAAAATAGAAATATGAATACTAAAGTGATCGGAAAATTATTCATTTGAAACGCGTTCTGGTTTCATTATTAGGACTTGAAAAATCATCACAAATCTGAATTACCACTCACCCCAAGACAAAACCCCACGTATATGTATTTTCTTTATTGTCATCTTTTTCTTTGAAATTGAAGATATATACTAATTATTATCTGAAAACAAAATCATTACAAATATCCCCGTTTTCCCGATTTGCAACACAAGTACTTTTGGGTAAGAAATAGTGTTTTTTGTTAACGCTGAGTATGATACAAAAAAGTCCTGATCTTTTTGTTACTAAATTTTTTTACGAATTTAATAAACGAAAGAAAGGATGATACCGATGTATGAAGCAAAGGTGTTTTTATCATCTGCAGTTCAATTATTTTCCCTGTTATATTTTTGTTTTATAAATATGCAAAAAACTGTATAGCTGAAAGTGATGGGATTAATTAACTTAATAATTAATTAATTAATAATAAAATCAAAATAAATTAGCTAACTATATTATTTGTTTGTTTTCTTTTGTTCCAAGATAATGCTTGCAATATCGCAAATATATCCTAATACTCTAATGACGGTCTAACCAAGTAATACGTGACTATGAGGAATATAGTACATAGCGCCTCATTTTGTAGTGTGAGGCACGAATCGCCCGAAGATTTCGAGATATTTTCATGTTAATTGCTATGGTAATAAAAAACGATACTGCTGTCGCCAACGGGATCAAATCGTTTGAATGCGCCATAATCTACTCTACAAGGAGTAGAGCAACATTTGATACGTGATTGATTAAAGCAGTGATATTTGTTGAGGAATGAGACTGCGGATATCATTCAATGTGTTAGCAAATAAAAATAAAGTTGACGAAATAGCTCCATCTCTCTCTCTCTCTCTCTCTCTCTCTCTCTCTCTCTCTCTCTCTCTCTCTCTCTCTCTCTCTCTCTCTCTCTCTCTCTCTCTCTCTCTCTCTCTCTCTCTCTCAAACACAAACTTCCGCACATACTTTGGTTGTACAAAGCACGCTAGCCGTTCTTCATCGGTTATCGCTCGTTTCTTAGAAACATATATCGTCATGAAATTTCAGGCTTGCATTCGGCGTGCATTCAACTTTATTGCATAAATCAACAGCCATGAAAAGTAAATTATGGATGCTCTTACCAACCTTTCTTGGTAAACTGGTTATGCCAAAGCAATCTTAGCACTGACCTTCAAATTGTTATTAAATGATAGTGTGAAAGTACAAAAATGTTTCATTTGTCCTTTAATTTGTGGTACATTCAGTACTCAGTTATACTTTACCAATTATAATATACCAATTAAACTTTACCAAAAGTACCAATTTTATACTTATTTCAGTATTAATCGTCTATGATTTCATTCTTTATGACGTGTTCTTATAATGTTATACCATCTGACAGAAATATATTATGAAATCATTGTGTTTGATATTTGGCTGTTGTTATCAATAGGGCTTTTATTATAGCCATGATAAATTAGTTTCTCACACGTTTTACAAAAGAAAAGAAGAGAAGAAAACACATTTATAGAATTCGAATTCAGATTTTGAAAAGATGAAAACAATTCCATTTTTGTGGTTATTACCAAAAATTTTCATTCAAAATAATTCGGATATTTTAGTTATATCTGATCATAACTAAATTAGCGCAAAATAGTTTCATAAATGTACTTCCGTAAAAAAAAAATTGGAAAAAAGTAAATACATGTATATTGTTTAGTAAATATAACAATGTTCTAGAAGTGTTAAATAGGAATAAGTTATTTATTTGCATTTTTTAAATTTTTTTTATTCCTTTCTTTCACTATGTGAGTGGATCATGCTACATCATTAACGTCTTTGAATGAGGTGTTTCTACCTGGATCACCTGGCCAGTAGTTTTTTAACGTGGTTTTGTCTTTTATTCCAGCCGTGAAAAGGAAGCTTCAAAGAACATTTTACTAATACCCAGATAACACAAGTTTAATTACGTCCCAAGATCAACTTTACATCCTTTTCTCTGTTTGCTCAACTTCGTCGGAGGAGCTGGTATGATCAGGAAATCAGTGTTTATTAATACAAGTTGAAAGATCAATTAGAATTTAAATCGATTTCTATTTACACGCGCAGCTGTCACCGCAACCAGTTGCATTGAAAGATCACAGTTTGTATTTCATTACGACTCTCTTTCTCCAAAGTAGCAATGTATCTAAATGCAGACATAGTTAAGAGAAGTTTAGATATATTGATCCACGATTTACCAAAACATATTTACTTTTTATTTATTTATTTATTTATTTATTTATTTATTTATTTATTTATTTATTTATTTATTTATTTATTTATTTATTTTTTTATTATCAGTTTTCAATCATTTCGAATGGCATAACATTACATACATAGATACATGCATGCATACTACATACATACATACATACATACATACATACATACATACATACATACATACATACATGCATGCATGCATGCATGCATGCATGCATGCATGCATACATACACACACACACACACACACACACACACACACACACACACACACACACACACACACACACACACACACACACATACATACATACATACATACATACATACATACATACATACATACATACATTCGAACATACATTAAAATGGCATTTAAAGTGTTGGTATAAAGCAATTTGAGATACCTATAGTATATAGTATTGGTATATCAAATTATGATCTATCCATGGCGCAATATAACGCATATATAAACATTATTGCGATCGTCTGCAGTTGATTCTAGAACAATGAGCAATTTCCACACAATAGTCATTAGTGATGCATGAAACTAACTATTTAAAGTTTTAATAATCTCCTTTTTCTAAATGAATTTAATATGGTACACATTTTCATCACAATCTTTTCTGCTTTCCACATAAAAATATGGGGAGAGAAAAGAAATTTGGTTAGGATTTAAACCTTGAAATTAAAATCTAAACCAAGTAACCTACAAAAAATATGGCTTGCCGTAATTGTATATTTGCAATTTTTTTGGAATTTTATCTAGTGTTTATATAATCAATGTTACAAAGTTGCAAACGATGTCTTTATTATACGGTAAACTTATCGGTTACATGGTACACATACCGTGTTGAATTTAATGTTTTGTTGTTCTTGTTGTTTCTAAAAAATACTAGACTGTTCTAAAAATAAATTATTATTAATTGCGAAATGAAAATGGTCCAAAGCCCCCTCCTCTCTCTCTCTCTCTCTCTCTCTCTCCTCTCTCTCTCTCTCTCTCTCTCTCTCTCTCTCTCTCTCTCTCTCATGATGGTGTAAATTAAGTCAAACCACAGTAGTCTGACCTTTTATCAATAAAGTACGACGAAATCTCTGAAAACATGAAATCTCCTTATCGGTTATATAAATGAACACAAGGAGTGCAACGGCGACCACAACCTTCCGCGCGATTCGACTTTTCTCACGCGTTTTACGTCGCATCAGAATCGCAATTAGACTTTTAAAAAACATCACATATACATTTATATTTTGTCAAACCAACCAAAGGGGAGAGAGAGAGAGAGAGAGAGAGAGAGAGAGAGAGAGAGAGAGAGAGAGAGAGAGAGAGAGAGAGAGAGAGCATCTTTTCTTCAATGATATATTGTAACATGGTAAATTCATGACAACACAAAAAGGTGATTATAATCTTGTTCTTATGATCTTATTTTATTAATAATCAATAAGTGGAAATTCATGAGGATCTAAAGAGAACAGAAGCAATACTCAAGTCTTCAAACTGTAAGTATATGCACATTGAAGACACAGTTATAAGCGAATCATTATTTAATATACCAACAGCATATAGCACCCTGCCCGACTTCAGAAACAGACGAAAATGCAGAAATATTGAGAAAGTTATACAAGATTCGCGAAATTTTATTAAATTTCGATTTTTGTTACAATACGGTAACTCTATGCAAGCTAATTCCCTAATGTTTTATGTTGTATCCCCATAATATATGTATCAAAACCTTTTTTTTGGGGGGGGGGGGGGGTATATGTAAAACATTTGTCTTCTGCATACTTGACTAATGCTTCTTTCATCTTAAAGTATGTGTCATTTCCATCTATTAGCCAAAGTTAGGGAATACGTATGTATAGTTTACCATATGTGTGTGCATTAGGGTTTGGCCGACTTCCATGTTCTAAATTAGCCTTGTGCAGTTTGCCAAAGATTTCTAAGGCTGTTTTGATGCATCTCTCCGTTTTTATGGAAAGGAAGTTTTAATTGCTAAACAATAAGCTTCATTAGATTGCTAAAAATAACCAAATTAAATTTCGTCCACAGGTGTTATTGAAATTCAAGGTGATCGATTCTAACGATTTTGGTTTTAAGTGTGATTATTTTAGAAACACTAAGGTGGCATTTCTGATATTTTGTGTAATCATAATCACCACTCCCTTCCTGATCTTAAATGCAAATCGCTGATGACAAATATAAGGATTTACTTTTGGTGCGAAATTTTTCTTTATTTTGTTTACTTGCTCGTTAACTCGTCCAACACTGCCTACGAGTTTTGTACTATTATGTTTTGTTCAATATAATTCCTATTACCATAATGATAGACAAATATTATCATGTTATGGGAAAACATTATACTCGGATTTACATATCGAAATATACATTGTGAATAAAACTTGTAAAAGAAAACTCCAGCGTCACTTTTGTGAATATATTTTTAAAAACTGTTTTATATACTAATATTCTAAAAAAAATCGTATTGAAAGTGTTTTTCACTCATGTAAAAATTATAATGTACTGCATGTAGAAAGATCTTTGTTAGTGATTACTATTTTTGATCCTAAAAATGTTTCTTAAATTTTCCACTTTCTTTTGGGCAAGCGATTTCTTCTTTAAAAATCTGGTGAAATTGTGTCTTTCATACAAACGTTTGAAAGGCTCTTCAACTTTATTTGAATATTCAAGGTATAGGAAGCATATATTTTATACTCTCACTTGTTCTACCGGTAAATGCTACTTCAAAAATATATGTTTAGAAAATTATTAAAATTCCAAAACAAATCAAGACTAGAGATATCATAACTGTGTCATGATAATTCCAACAAATACTTAAAACTCTAGCAGATATACCGCAACACCCAACCCCTTAGATCCGCTATCAAATGAGCAAAACCCCATGATTTTACTTCTTGTTTTTGTCATGGAATTCTACGCTACTTTTATTTTTGATTATACTGTTGTTATATACAACATATCAAATTCCTGATGGGTAATTTGTCTATATTGAGACAGCCGAGATAATTTCCATCTATTTATTTTCGCGGGTAGAAAAATGGGCGCCAAAAAAGAGCATTTAAAAAAATCATACACACACACACATACATATATATACATTTTAAGTTTAAGATTTATTCATTGGGAGATATTATTTTTAGAAAGTGGGATGACGTACTTTTAAGAATAAATACCAGGTGTTGACTTCATTTCTGACCTGGCTTCAGAGTTGAAAACAAGCTTTTAAAATGATTGGTTGATTCCAAGGACATTATGGAGCTTTGTTATAAACATCTTTCTATTTTTAGTTAAGTCATACGGTGTGTACGTGATTTTTTGAACGTAAATTTGTTCTAAAAGATTCTAGAAGATCACGTGACCCTTTTCTTGTTTACGTAAAAACAGGTATATAAATTATGTTTTGGGAGCGAACTATTTAGTAGAACTTGGGCTGTTAGAATATTAAGTTGTGTCGTTTTGAGTTATTTTAAATTACCTTGTATTGGAAATTATTTCAATTCGTTTGGATCAAGAGGAAATATTTTGTTATTTATCTGGAAAAGAATTGTGCTCATAGAATTTTATTACCAAGAACTAACTTCATCAAGTGACATCGTCTTCCATCTTGGATACTTCGATGGGATTCGAACTTGGAATTATTTGGACATTTTATTACCAGGACTTTTGCAATTTCTCTAGTGGATATATTGTGAATTATTTTTGGATTAATTTTGGAATTGATTATTAAAACCGTAAGTTATTTTTTCTTTTCTTATTTGTGCTCAATAAATTGTTTATTAAGTTTTTACAAGCTTGTTATTTTCACTCTTTCTATGTTACTATTTATCCGAGCCTAAGCACGTATCAAATCATATGGAAGACGAATGCACAGTGAAGTTGCTTTTAATCATATTGAACACGAATGCACAGTGAAGTTGTTTTGAATCATAATTGAAGACGAATGTACAGTGAAGTTGTTTTAATCATATTGAAGACGAATGCACAGTGAAGTTGTTTTTAATCATAGTGAAGACGAATGCACAGTGAAGTTGTTTTTAATCATATTGAAGACGAATGCACAGTGAAGTTGTTTTTAATCATAGTTAAGACGAATGTACAGTGAAGTTGTTTTATATCATATTGAAGACGAATGCACAGTGAAGTTGTTTTTAATCATAGTGAAGACGAATGCACAGTGAAGTTGTTTTATATCATATTGAAGACGAATGCACAGTGAAGTTGTTTTTAATCATAGTTAAGACGAATGCACAATGAAGTTGTTTTAAATCATTCACAGTGAAGTTGTTTTTAATCATATTGAAGACAAATGCACAGTGAAGTTGGTTTTCATCATATTGAAGACGAATGCACAGTGAAGTTGTTTTAATCATATTGAAGACGAATGCACAGTGAAGTTGTTTTGAATCATAGTGAAGACAAATGCACAGTGAAGTTGTTTTTAATCATATTGAAGACGAATGCGCAGTGATGTTGTTTTTAATCGTATGCTAACTGGAATCTTTCTTAAAAGGTTACGGATTGCCACTTTCACTTCCTGGTTTGCATTAATGTGCACTGTCGCCATTTTACAGATAAACACTCTAGCCGTAATCCACATTATCTAAAGAACAAGAATTACTTCTAAATCAATGCCACGAATGCACATTTATAAGTCTAATATTAGATTAGGACCACATTTATAAGTCTAATATTAGATTAGGACCACATTTATAAGTCTAATATTAGATTAGGACCACATTTATAAGTCTAATATTAGATTAGGACCACATTTATAAGTCTAATATTAGATTAGGACCACATTTATAAGTCTAATATTAGATTAGGACCACATTTATAAGTCTAATATTAGATTAGGCCACATTTATAAGTCTAATATTAGATTAGGACACATTTATAAGTCTATTATTAGATTAGGACCACATTTATAAGTCTAATATTAGATTAGGATCACATTTATAAGTCTAATATTAGATTAGGACCACATTTATAAGTCTAATATTAGATTAGGACCACATTTATAAGTCTAATATTAGATTAGGCTACATTTATAAGTCTAATATTAGAATAGGACACATTTATAAGTCTATTATTAAATTAGGACCACATTTATAAGTCTAATATTAGATTAGGACCACATTTATAAGTCTAATATTAGATTAGGACCACATTTATAAGTCTAATATTAGATTAGGACCACATTTATAAGTCTAATATTAGATTAGGACCACATTTATAAGTCTAATATTAGATTAGGCCACATTTATAAGTCTAATATTAGATTAGGACACATTTATAAGTCTAATATTAGATTAGGCTACATTTATAAGTCTAATATTAGATTAGGACACATTTATAAGTCTATTATTAAATTAGGACCACATTTATAAGTCTAATATTAGATTAGGATCACATTTATAAGTCTAATATTAGATTAGGCCACATTTAAAAGTCTAATATTAGATTAGGCCACATTTATAAGTCTATTATTAGATTAGGACCACATTTATAAGTCTAATATTAGATTAGGACCACATTTATAAGTCTAATATTAGATTAGGACCATATTTATAAGTCTAATATTAGATTAGGCCACATTTATAAGTCTATTATTAGACTAGGACACATTCGTGGGTGCTTTCAGTGAAATAATAATTGTTACCCGATTCCATCTTGTTTATGGTCATTGTTTATGGTCATCTTGTTTATGGTCATTTTCTTTAGGTGGGGATGTTCAACTCTTGTATTTGATGCCTTACACGTTTTGGATTTACTTACAAAACATTGTCGACGTTCATAGCCATAGTGTAACAACTGTCAGAAAGTATACGTCTTTGGTGTTCGATAAAGCAAATGTTTTTTTTACCAATTACTTTGAACACCCTAAAGTTAAAATTGCCATATGCTTAAATTTAGGGATTGATTATATATATATATATATATATATATATATATATATATATATATATATATATATATATATATATATATATATATATATATATATATATATATATCAATGAAACAATTGCTGATGTTATTTTTTCTTGGATTCTTTTTAGATGCTGACCGTAACCAAACCTACGAGCAATGGGACACATATTTCACATCATTTCCAGTATCGGTACCTGGTTACTCGCCGTACATTGTAGTTTAACTACATTCACACCCTCTTGCTCATATCCTCATAATCAATTTTCGTTAAATCAAGGCCAAGAACGACTTAAACTAAGTTAAGCATCACCGCCATGATAGATTAGCGTTTCACATGTTTTACAAAAGAAAAGAAGAGACGACAACACATGAATCGAACTCACATACAGATTTTGCAAAGAATGATGAAAATATTTTGAAAAGATTAAAATATTTTCATTTTGATGTGGTTATCAGGAAAGTTTTTTTTCTTCGAAAAGAATTCAGCAATTTTAGTTTTTATCTGATGGTACTTCAATTAGCACAAAACAGTTTCATAAAGTATTTTCGCAAGAAAAAGTTTTATGAGAAAAGTAAATGCAGGTAGTTTCTTTAGTGAATATAAGAATGTGCTCGACGTATTAGCTAAAAACTTTTCATTTATTTATTTGTATTTTCTTTTATTTATTCCTTTCTTTCACTACGAGAGTGGATCATGCTACATCATTAACGTCTTTAAATGAGTCGTGACTACCTGGCTCACCTTTCCAGTCGTTTTTTTTACGTGGTTTGTCTTTTTATCCAAGCTGTGAAAAGGAAGCTTCAAAGAACATATTGTTAATACCCCGATATCACAAGTTTAATTACGCCTCAACGACAACCTTACATTCTTTTCTGTTTGCTCAGCATCGTTAGTCAGAGGGGCTGGTGTGATTAGAAAATCAGTGTTTATTAATACAAGTTGAAAGATCGATTTGGATTTAAATCGATGTCTATTTCACGCGCAGCTGTCACCGCAACCAGTTGCATTGAAAGATCACAGTTTGTATTTCATTACGACTCTTTTTCTCAAAAAGTAGCAATGTATCTAAATGCAGACATAGTTAAGAGAAGTTTAGATATATTGATCCACGATTTACCAAAACGTATTTACTTTTTATTTATTTATTTATTTATTTATTTATTTTATCATCAATTTTTAATCTTTTTGAATGGCATAACATATTCTGTCTTAGATTTCTGCGTGGAAAGTTTTGGAACTTCCATTCCCTAAATTTAAACCCGCATCTATATATGATAACATACAGTAACTCATAAAACGTAAAAACAGCGTCACAATACTGTGCTACCTTCGTTTTGGATGGAGTGATAATGCGAACGCGTGTTTGTGCTGTCACACATTCATTAATACTCAGTTCAGTTCATACATGTACTATGGTTGAAAAAAAGAAAAAAATGCTGGAAAATTTCATGTCAAGTGATTCAAATGCCATTATGTATGCTTGAATCTCATCACACGTTTGTATATAAAGTCGTTTCCTAATCCATAATTGGTACATACAAAAAGGTAGTCCCAATCATGTTATGTCTAATTTTGCTATGCAACAATAGGTTACTGGAACTGCAAGAAGACATTCTTCAAATGGTTACCGGGATAGCAAGCATGTTTACGTCTAAAAGATGCAAACAAACTGGTATCACAGATGGAATACATAACATATTTGTATTAGTCAAAAGACGATTGTATTCGTCAAAACGCGTATCGTATTGGTTACAACACTATATTATTGATTGGTTAAAAAGCTATACTATTACTCAGGCATGCTAAACATCTGACCAGTTTCCTCCACTTGTATCCAAAATTGGATAGTAAATAGCTACAACGCAGAGGCTATATTCGTACATAGTGCGTCATCTGTTAATTTCATTTCTAAAAGTTGCTCTAAAACACTGGGATGATCATTGTGGACCTTCTTGCAATGAGCTTACCAATGAAAGAGGGAGACAGCTTCTCGAGTTCGCAAGCTACAACAAATTGTTAATAGCCAAAACCTGGGCTAACATAAAGCTTCACGATACTAGACATGACACGCATCAAATGGATCCCACCAGAACCAGATCGACTACATATGGTTCAAAATCGTTACCGATCTGGCATCAGTAGAGCAAACAAAAGAACGTTCCCAGGTTCGGAGTGATCACGATCTTGTGATTATGAACTTCCGAGTGAAGCTGAAGAAAATTAACAAGCCATAGAAACTCAGGCTCAAATTCAGCCTTGAACAACTGAAGGACCCTAACATCTGCAAGTCACTCCAAGCCAATATTGGATAAAAATTTGCTCCACTCCTTGTGATGGATGTTGATGTTAAAATGAAGACAAACACTTTTTATATAGCCATGACAACAGCTGCCAAGGAATACACAGGCCTCCTTCGCCCAAAGAAAAAACCCTGGGATACAGAAGAGATTCTGATTATGTGTGATGCCCCAAGAGACCTTAAAAACACCAGATACACAACAGGCGCAATGGAGTACCGAGATACAAGAACAAATGTCAGAACAAGCTTGAAGAAAGGAAAAGAAGATTGGATTGGACAAAGGTGCACAGAATCAGAGAGCAGTCTGAAAAAGAATAAAAGCAAAAAGGCATTCCAAAGTGTGAAAACCCTCACCAGTCAGAATCAACTAAGAGTCAGTACCATTCAAGAGGAATATGGAAAATGCCTCACAGAAGCAAGTGACATTGCGGAAAGATGGACTGAATATTGTAAAGAACTATAAAATCATCCGTCCACAGGGGACCCATATGTGCTTGAAGTTCCAAATTCCACAAAGGATGATGATTTCCCCATTCTCAAAGAAGAGGTGGAGTTAGCAATAAGAGCACTGAAGAATTGGAACGCATCTGCAGTAGACAACATCCCAGCTGATCGTATCAAGAATGGGAGGGGGCGGAGAGCAGTGATAGTGCTACTAACAAAACTCGGCAACAAGCACTGGCAGACAGGTGAATGGCCAAAACAGTGAACCCAGTCACTGAATATAACACTCCCAAGAAAGGCAATCTCCAGCTGTGCCAAAGTTACAGAACTACCAGTTCGATCAGCCATGATAGTAAGGTGATGCTGACGATCATCTTGAACAGACTGAACCCACCAGCAGAAGAAATAATCGCAAGACATCTATAATGTGTTCATAGATTTCAAAAAGGCTTTTGACAGAGTCGGGCATAAGGTATTGTGGGCCACAATAAAGAAGCACAACATGGGTCAAAAGTTGACCAATACCATCAAGCAGCTGTATGCCAAGCCTACCAGTGCAGTAATTGCTCAAAGTAATGTGGTGGACTGGTTCAATACAACATTTGGAGTATGTCAAGGCTGTCTCCTGTCACCCACGCTTTTCAAAATCTACATAGAGCGCATCTTGAACGAAGCCCTGGAAAACCGCTGTGGGACATTCAGCATTGGAAGCCGTAAAATCACCAACCTCCGCTTTGCAGACGACATTGAAAGGCTGGCAGGCAGTGAAGACGAGCTTGCTACCTTAGTGAAGAACCTGTATGAAATATCTTCCAGATTTGACATCGAGACAAGTGCAGAGAAGACGAAGTTGATGACAAACAGGGGCAAACAAATCTCAACCAAGATTAAAGGCAGAGGATAAGAACTGAAAACAGAGGGCCAGTTCAAACATCTTGGTTCCATAAGAGCAAATATTTTATCACGAGCAGCACAAACAACGACAGCTATGTCAAAGTTAAGACCCATCTGGAGAGACAAGAATATGTCAGAAAACTAAAATCAGACTATTAGGAGCACTAGTCATATTCAGTCTTTTTGTATTCAAATGGAGAACTGGACACTGACAGCAGAATTGCAACGAAGAATCCGGGCACTTGAAATGAGATGCTACAGAACCATCCTTAGCATCTCTTACATGGACCACGTCACAAATTTAGAAGTGCGTAACACTATTAAGCACAAAGTAGGTTATTATGAAGACCTCCTCACCACTTTCAAAAAGAGAAATCTGAAATGGTATGATCATGTCACTAGAGCCAACAGTCTATCCATAACAATACTGCAAGACAGTTTCCAGGGTGGCAGAAGGAGAGATAGACAGAAAAGAATTGGACTGACAACATCACAGAATGGACCAGAAAACGTTTTGCGAAGCCACATGCATTGGCACATGATAGAGACAAGTGGAGGGAATGTGTGCCCTGCAGATACGAGTTTCAAATATGAAAGCTATTTTTTGACTAAAATGAAGCCTAAAAGGGGTTTGTTTCAGTCTGTAATCATTTTTAATTTACAAATACCTTTTCCCTTCGCAGTTTCGTATAATCAACATAGACTATGCAAGTTTTCAAATATGTATATCATGTCCGCTGTATAAAATCTGTTTACGTTTAATTAATATTTTACTGAATGCTGAATGTAAAAGGTTACTCCAAAAGGAACCTACGCATTGAATGAACATATCTGGCGGTGAGTGAAGACTCGTTGTAAAATTTATAATTTCCGAAAATATGGTTAACTCCTTATATTATGTTCACATAAAACAATGGCCAGTAATGATATATAATTGAAGTGTATATGAACGCTACTTCGCAAATGTCATTTCGTCCGAATATATGACCCCCTCACACCCACCACTCAACAAAATTAACACGCCCAGGTTTTCTACAGTAAGCGATGGCAATGTCCTATATGTATATGATTTTTAAACACGGTTATAGAAAAGGACATCAATTAATTAAACAATTTACCAAATGCTACTTTTAAGAAAAAAGATAGTCTAAGGAGTATAAAAATGCTGACAAACGTAAAATGTAAAGGCCCAGATAGTTTCAGGTTTTTTACATCATTAAAACCAGTACTAATGGTATAATTAAAATACATCAGCAAAAGAAATATAAGCATAGATATAGAAACCGTTTTATTGAAACTTGTAATCAAGGTTTACTTTAATATACTAAACCTATTATTGGAGCATAACAATTCTTGTACATTCTCCCTCTGTCTTTTATCTCCCTACCTCCGCCCCCGCCCCTCTCTTTTAGAGGATTTATTTATACACAAGTTGCTATTTCCATTATTAATTCGCTAATTTTTTCATGTCTGTAACAGTGTATTTTATAATAATTATGTACTGTATTCACTATGCGTTCTTTTGCAGTAGTCAAATTAATGACGTTCAGTTCGAGACAGAGGACAACAATGCTACTGACGAATCACAAGAAGGTTTTCGTCAAAGTTACACAACAATAGACAATTGTTTTCCTGACAATCATATGTATAAAAGTATATCAAACGTCCTAGAGGTATGTTTTATAGTATACCTACTAATAAAGACATAACCAGTTATTTAACCTGTCAGTCAGGCAACCGTCAGTGCTGTGTATTATCCCCCTCCCCCGCCGTTAATTTGGTTCTATTTACAAATGATTTATGTCTCTGTTGCAAGAATATTGTCCACGTGATACCTTTGTCACTGATGACGTACTAATGTAAAGTATATTGTATGAATATGATGTAAAAGAAATGTAGGGTAGACAGTAATAAGACTACAACAACAAATGCACGTCGTAGACAGTAATAAGACAACAACAACAAATGCACGTCGTAGAAAGTAATAAGACTACAACAACAAATGCACGTCGTAGACAGTAATAAGACTACAACAACAAATGCACGTCGTAGACAGTAATAAGACTACAACAACAAATGCACGTCGTAGACAGTAATAAGACTACAACAACAAATGCACGTCGTAGACAGTAATAAGACTACAACAACAAATGCACGTCGTAGACAGTTTTGTTTGATTGCTTGTTTGAAAGTTAAAATGATGGTAGACTTACTATATTTATTTAATATTGATGTACATTATTTTTTTGTGGAGGGTGCTTTATCCCGGTTGATCTTTTCAGCAAATGTGGGAAAGCCCTCCTGCCCTAATATTAGCTGTTTATTTCTTTTTTAAATAAAATATTTGTTTTCTTTTTTTTAAAAACAATTTTTGGCTTTTTATTTCTTTTTTTATTATATATATATATATATATATATATATATATATATATATATATATATATATATATATATATATATATATATATATATATATATATTCATCGTGATAAAAAAATTCTCCTCTCCTCCCTCCTCTCTCTCTCTCTCTCTCTCTCTCTCTCTCTCTCTCTCTCTCTCTCTCTCTCTCTCATATTTCTGATGTTTCTGTTTCCTTTAATCTTACAGTCGGTATATTTAATGTTTTTTCTTCGACTGTAGTTGCCTCATGTTTCTCCATTTCTGCATTTTCCTTTTGTTTTCTCTCTATTTGTTTTCCTTTGGTCACGGAGGTTTGGGTCACTATTGGTGTTGGATCCACATAGTTTTTTTGTTATGTTTCAACCTTGTTGTCTTGTCTTTTCTTGGTGTAATTCGTTTTGACTTTTTGGTTGTGACTTGCTTGTTTCTTGATTTACTGCTGTTGTCGCATGCTATTATTGTGGCACTGCCCTGCTGTTATTTGTGATGGTTTTTCTTTCTTAGGGGAGTGGGGGTGGGGTGGTTTGTACACTCCCTTTAACCTTTCCGTTGCTTGTTGTTTTTCTTGTGGCTGTTCACTGGATTTTGTTGTTGTTGTTCCCTAAGTCCTTGCATATCGTAAGAGGGGCAATTATATGGCGTGTATCCTGTCTGTCCACATCTGTTTCATTTTCTACTATAAATACACCCCTTGTACCATGTGTTTGCCAGGAAATCGTATATAAAGTATGATTTTTTTTTTTACTTCTTGTAGTTTCGCCTTTTCTATTTCAGTTATTCTTATCCCATCTAGGATTGTAGTTGTTGGAATTGTTGACATTCTTGAGGACATTGTTTCTATCTTAAAGTTCTGTTCAAAATGTTCTACTAACGCTTCTAACGGGATTTCTAGCGGGATCTCTGATAGTCGTAACTCTCCGGTCTTTTTCTTTCTTTATTCTTCTGTGTATTGGAGTGGGTTCTTTGATCGTTATTGTACCTTTCGCGATCTGCATGTCTCTATATGGTGGTTAATTCCCTCTTGGTCTGATTACGTAGCCTTTATATCCCGCCGGGTTAATTGAATGTACGTTCTTAGTATACTCCAGGTTTAGAATTTGTAGCGCTACCAGTATTTCTTATGTACCGGGAAAATCTTCTCAATGTATCCTTGTCATGTCCAGTTCTTGCGCTTCTTTTTTGTATTCGCAGTGTAAGAAACTCCCATCATCTGTCTCAGTTTGTTGTACCTTGAACAACTTCTGTAGGTTTCGCACTTCTTTCAAACTGGCTGCCATTTCCTTGCTGTTTCAGTGAACACAGTTCACTCAGTTATATATGCATGTTCTTTTTTTCATATATCTTTATTAATTCTATGTCATTTCAGCTCAGTTCAACACTGGTATTTCCATTAGTAGATATTCAAGTTTTCCATTTTATGTTGACTTTCTTGTTATTACATTTTGGCATCTTTGCTCCCGTTCGCTAGTTTAGGTGGCATTCTACTGTACTTTTAATACTGTTGTACATTATTGCAATATATATATTGATAAGAATGTCACTTCAGTTGTGTCTGCCCACAATATATATATATATACCCCTGCTAGTGTAACCTTGGGCTTAATTTATAAAACAATGACAAATACAACATTTTTTTTTGTTAATAATATAGCATATTCCATGGACGCAACATCTGGAATAATAAGTACCAATTTTATTGTTGATAGCACTTCAGATGATTGCACATCATGAACTACAGGTTGTTGGGCATGAAATCACAGGATGGAAGTTCGAAGAGAGAAAATGGCATCAAAAGTCACACTTTGAAATTTTACTCTAATGAGTTACACTCGGGATATAAAGCCACACTTTGAATTTTTTTAATGTTGCGACCTTTTGTATAAACGACACATCATATTTGTACCAAGTTCGTTGAGATATGAACAGAATAAACAAAGAATCAGCCTTATGATTATTAACAAATATTTTCAATATAGTTTATAGCAATTTCCACCAAAACAGGATTATACATAGTACTTACAAAATAATCACAATGTTGTAACTGTCATTACTAATGCAAACATTCATGATTGAATTAATTTAATTGCTGAATACAGTCTCGTCATGAAAATTCTTGGTACATTGCTGTATATTTTGTCCAAGGCCATCCCAGTATGCATGGCTGCTAGAGCTTCAGTGATTTCCCATCGTAACTTCAATGATACGCAAAAACTGACATGTTTAATTTATTTCTAATGATTTTTTAGATCGATGTTCCTCTGTTTTGTATTCGAAAATTTTGTCCAAGTTTTCAAGAGTCCGTACTCACCTCCCTTCAGGTCATTAAGGCCGGTAGTATTTCCTTTCCTTTCTCTCCCTTCCTGTTATTCAAATCGATCGAGCTTTGCTTATAGTCTGGCTGGTTACATTTCAGTGTTATTTTTTTTTTGGGGGGGGGGATCATTTTTGTACTTTTATGTCTTGTTTTACTAATAATTTCAGCGATCATTTATGTATCAAATTCCAAAATCATTATGTATTTAATTAGATTGATATTTTTTTTTATTCTTTTCTGTTTTCGTGTTGTTTTTTAAATTAATTTTCTAAGCTTTAAATTGTGTTGTCTTTATTATTATTATTATTATTATTATTATTATTATTATTATTATTATTATTATTATTATTAGTGTTATTATTATTATTATTATTATTATTATTATTATTTTCCGAGATAGATGGAGTCCGATATCCCTTTGTGTCTGGTCTGTATTACTCTGTCCTACTCTCTCCCGGTTCTCCACTCTCGCGGCATGATAACTCTGGTATTTGTTATTTTCTGTCTTTTGGGGTTGGTAGTCGGAATGCGTTTTCTTCTTTCGACTCAAGGCTTCTGCCTCTCTAGTGGTCGCTCGAAGTATTTGTCTGTTTTGCTGTTATCATTCGTCTTTCATAGTTTCTTAGAAAATATCGGTTTTAAACTCTTGTGTACTTCTACGTTTCTTTCTCTATGTTTCCGTGTTCATGGCTTTTGTGCTTTTTCTTCAGTTTATTTTTCGATAGATGAACATGTTTTTCCCAGTGTTTCCACATTTGTAGCTCTTTCGATGATGGATGCAACTTTTGGAGGAAAGTCATTCAAAAAAATTGTCTGTTCTTTTTTATTTCTATAATTCTTGTCCCTGTTTGAACTTGGTAGAATATATGTATTTCCACCATCGTATTGTATACTTTGATTTCCATTTTATTTTCAAGTCTGTATTCCTATAAACAAAATCCCTGTTGTGTAAATTTCTTCCGTTTATGGTCTTTTTGTCCCTCATTAATATCATTATCCATTTTGTAATCTTTACTTTGTATTTTTTAACATACACATTTAGAAATTAGTTTGAAATTAAAACCAAGCTTTAAAAGGTAAATCTCTATCAAGGCTACCATTTCCTAAGTGTAGGACCTAAACAATCCTCACTGATCTCAATGTTATATGCTTCTTTTGCAATTTGGCCTTAATACTAAAGTTGCTAAACAATTAGCCCTCTCTCTGAAGCAATTATTTCACTGCTTATATCACTAACAGTAACAATTAACAATACTACAATATAATGATTGTAATAATTTATTTAGTAGAAAAGATAAAAATTCAAACTTAGTTCTGTGTCTTGTTCTGCATGCCCGCCAGTTAGTTTGTTTGTTTGTTTTAGGGTTTAACGCCATTTTTCAGCACACGATAGCTATACATGGCGGCCAGTATTATTGATGGAGGAAGAACCCGAGGAAAACCCCCTGGAACGAACCACCGACCCACGAGAAGCTACTGGCAGGCTTTCTCACATAACTACATCAGCCGAACATTAGACTCGAACCAATACAGACTGAGGTGAGACGGCAGTGATCCGTAACGGAAAGCGCTTTAGACCACTCGGTGACTCGGCCACTCGGGGCCCCGCATGCCCGCCAGTACTATAATAATTGTAAATGTATGTCCCACGTGTATTTAAGACTGTTTGTCCTTGTGTCTTTCTGTTCGTTTAATGAAATTATATTGCATTACAATAAACCGGGGCTGAATTGTGGAATAAAGTGTTAATTAAGCAATATACTGTCCGTAATGTAATCTCAACATATTTCCCAAACGGCACGTTATGCTCTGTATATTACAGACCACCTAAAGCAAGGGTTATGTCTACAATTTGGCCTTTATCGGCATATGTGTATTTTTTGTGGCGAACTACTCATGTTAATACCTAATTTCTTTTACACACACACACACACACACACACACAGAGAGAGTCGGAAACTTAATCATCTCGTCATCCAAATAATAATAATGTCACAAGACGAACAGACGAATACTTCATGAGCAAATGATGCTATGTACATCAATTAATTCTACGTATAGTTCACATTTTAATGTTTTTAAAGCATTTCGTTTCACACATCGTTTCTTGTTCACTCGTTTATACTCATATACCGTAGTAGGGTATTGGAGATGAAATTAAATCTAAAATATTGAAATCTATAAGAACCGGTTTGATCCATGTTTTTATTTTTCCAATCTGAGGGCGTGTCTGTAAAAATGCATATCAGGCTGGCGCCCTGCAGGAAATTGCACATGCCTGTGTTATGGTGTTAGTGCACATCTAGATCTGATATAAACGTACATTATCTCAAACCAAACAAGTTCGCCATGCAAACAAGTGTGGTTTACCTGGTAGAAACAGACGCAAAACCTAAGGATGCGGGTAAGAGTACCATCTGCGGTAACCACAGCGCTGACTTGGGCATGTCAATTTTTTTTCCAGAGATTAATATTCGCAATGAAGATAAACCGAATTATTGATAACTCGGAATATAAAGAATCATTTTGTTCTTAAATCACGCGGATTTTAAGTGGAGTCGTGTTACCCGTTTTAAAATCTTGTTTGACTTCTGCTGGCGTTACTAATTGTGGAAATTCTGCATCGATAATGCATGTAGTTCCTAATCGCGGGTTTAAGACGAAAAATGTGCTGCATTGATGTATTTAAAACGAAGGTTAAAGGGAGAATGCGTAGTGAGGTATATACTCGGTCGATATAATACGCTTGATTATAAAATCTGTGTAGTTTTAGTAACACCGGTTCACTCGTCTTGGAGGAACGTTAAGCTCAGTATCATCCGATGCACAAGAGAGAGAGAGAGAGAGAGAGAGAGAGAGAGAGAGAGAGAGAGAGAGAGAGAGAGAGAGAGAGAGAGAGAGAGAGAGGTGGGTGGGTGGGTATGGGGGTTAAATTGTACAATTACAAGTTAAGTAAATCAAATCTACCCGCTGCATTTTCCAAAACAAAATTAACATATTTTATCAGATTATGATTAGTTTTTATTTATAAAAAAACAACAATTCCTTAGCAAAATCGATCATTAAGATACGAAGTATATACAATGTTGCAAATATCGAGACAGTACGATCGGCTGAATTTGTTAAACATGTCAGTGAAACTACTATGAAAACTGGAGTTAGCAGTCCCTCTCAATCAATATAAACAAACATACATTTACATAAAAATATCAACATAGCAAACTGTATGACTGAACTCAGATGGGGTCCCAGGAAGCAAATCACCAGGTAGGGTTTGCATTATACGCGTTTTCATGATATTGTTTCTGACAGGAAGCATATTCTTGGAAACCATCTGGTTATTTTGCGACAATTTTATTTTTGGGTGGGGGGTGGGGAACAGTGAGTTCATTGTCCTCGTAGTACAAGGATAGAAAAAATAATGCGGTCCTGTAATAATTTAATTTAGGCTTAGAGCTTGATTATATGCAAACGCCTTTGCAAATTTATACATTAGAATCTAACGATGACCATTACTACCTGATTTTATCATTTAAAAGTAAATTAAATGGAGATTTCCGAAAAACTGTTTTGGAATAGTTGTTTTCCATTTATTCAGATACTGAGCTGTAGACCCTATTGGAGTAAACACAAACTCTTAATATATATGTATGTCCGTCTGTTTCGAAAATATTTGCTTTCTTTGCCTCATATATATATATATATATATATATATATATTGTATGTATGTATGTATGTATGTATGTATGTATGTATGTATGTATGTATGTATGTATGTATGTATGTATGTATGTATGTATGTATGTATGTATGTATGTATGTATGTATGTATGTATGTATGTATGTATGTCATTTCATAAAATTGAAACTATTTCCAGAAAAGCTGCATGTCTTACGATCGTTTTGAAATGGACTAGTCGCAGGTAACACCTAATACAAGAAAGTAGTCTCCATGAATCTGATCATAAAACTAATTTAAAAATGTAAAAAAGATGAAAAATCAAATAATGAACCAATTTAGTGTGATCAATCATTCCTAGTAAATAAAAAACGAGAGTGACTCCTTCCAATAAATATCGATTACTCTGCTACGAAATACGCCCTATCCAATTCTATTGAGCTATAAAATCACTATTTTGCTTGTTCTAAGTAATATACCAAAGACGAGAATGTGACAAGGCAAGAAAGAGAGTTAGAAAAAATATGTTTATACTAGATTTCCACGCTTTGTCCAAACTGGATTCAATGCTACAATAATATGGTCACCGCACAACAACTAGGTTGCTGCGGTTGTTTCTTTGCTTGACTTTGTGATTTCTGTCAGTGTTTGTTGCAGAGTGAGTAATGACAAATCAAATACTAAATTTACAACGCAAGGCAGGAATATAACACAATTTTTCATGGGTCAGATTAGGTCTGGTAACGTTGATTTCTTTGAAAGCGTTAATTCTAAAATTAACTCTTCCAACGTCATGTGAGACCAACAGTTGGGTTGTTTGTGGAAATAATTATTGCCAGAAGATGAAAAAAAAAAAAAACCTGATGTTTCTGCTACTGGAAGTTACCAGGACGACGACGATTCAGTACGAGCCTTTGAACCCGGAACCAGCGAAGGTTTAGCTCACGTATCGGACATTAGACTGAATCTACAAACTCTGCGGGACATGCTTTATTTTGTTTATGAGCAATATGCATGTCGTTTAAAAAAAAAACAATCAATTTATTAATAGATTTTTTAAAAAGAGCGACATATGACAATTGACAATTTTCTGCCATGCAAATAAAGGACACATTTGATAGCTGTTAAATTATTGTACAAAAAAGTATTTACATAAAAGTGATTTTACGATTCACCGGCCGTACATGTACATGTACGTACACGCATGTTAACACTCAAGTTGATGGATGAAACTTTCATTTCATTTTGACATTTTGAAAACATGTATAAAAATAAATAATGATAATATACAAATGTACAAATAGTGAAAGTGTTCAATATAAACTTAAAAAGCATATTTTTAAAATACATGATTTTACCTACAGTTAAAAATATCATGTATTTTCCCTTAAATCTTTTTGTGATTTTATGTTTCGGCAATTTCAATGAATCCAGCTTCAAGGGCTCAGAAGTAATTCATGGGGCACAAGAATGCACAACTTTCCATTTATGTCACTAAGGTACAATTTTTATGCTAGATATTAGCCAAGGTTTAATAATGTTCTTGTTTTTCTTCATCTATTATCACCTCAAGTTTTATTTTAAAAAATGTTTAATCGTTTCCGATATGTTATGTTTCATAGAAGTATCAAACTGGCAATAATTCTGTTTAAATAAGAGAGGATGCTACATTCGACAGAGGTCAATATAACTTTGCCTGTCTATGTACAAAAATGGAAAAAGTGCGATTTTATGCAATTTCTTCACCAATTCCAGACAATCACTTTTCTATTTATATTATCTAAATGTCATTTAATAGTGTGATTGTCATGTGACTGTCATTATTTTTTTAAAATTTCTTCTTACCTGATTCTCACAGTTGATGTAACGACTCAGTTGACACTGATGAGGTGTCACTTGCCAAGTCATCTAACGTCATACAGTCTGTGTCAACCTAGAGTGTAGACCGAAGTTTTGGTGGATAACTACTATCTTTCTTATTAATTACTAGGTATCGGTATGCATTCCTTCAGAATGTTTTATGACATAGGCTATCAGTACGCCACGAGAAAGATAAATAGATTATATCTACGTTTTTGATTTAGGTACATGGACATATTTCGGGAGCTGGAGTGGGAACCATGCACTGTCAAGTGTGGCTAAGCCACGAATAACAATACAGGAAGACACGGTACTAATTCAGTTCTCATAGTAAACATGTGCAAACAGCATGATATTGAAAATTCAATAAATTAAAATATTGACTGCTTTTGATCAAACTTATATTTATCATTATAGATGAAACCTGGATGTCAGCTTCTATGTAGAGGGAAGTATAGGAGCCATGGCATTTTCTGACATGCGTGTGTTTGAAACATGTGGTTTCAATTCCACACCAGTCAGGTGCTAATTTTAGTAATTAGTGTTCCAATCGTAAGACTGTAAAAAAATTAAATTCTATCAATAAAACAATGTCTCTATTTTGTGTCACTTACAACTATAATTAGCTGTCAAATGATTCTTTTTCCTAACACATAACTTACATTATTAACCAATCCTGGTTGACCAAACCCATATATATACTCTGTGATATGTTCACCCCCTTTCCAAACTGGTTTCCTTTTTTTCTTGTCATTGCTAACGTGTGTCTAACAAAAGTTTCCCGTTCACGGGTTACATATTTCCTTATATCTACCAAAAAAAAACGTAATTTGTTTTGTTACATACTTTTTAGATGTGTGTGTGTGTGTGTGTGTGTGTGTGTGTGTGTGTGAGAGAGAGAGAGAGAGAGAGAGAGAGAGAGCGCGCTTTGGATTTGTAACGTAGCTTTAAAAATGTTCAGTCATATAGCTAAGTTGTTTGCAGTGTAGCAGTTTATAGTGGTCTAGCACTGGAGTGTCGTGCCGCAGACAATGAGCATGATGTCTCACCCAGTCACATTATCCTGACACCAGGCCGGCCAGTCCTAACACTAACGTCTTAATGCTGAACACACAGCAAGGCTACTGCAGGCATCATTTTTATGTCTTTGGTATGACTCGGCCTTGGTTCGAACCCGCGACCTCCAGCTCCAGCATTCGAGGAGGACGCACTAACCACTTAGGCCACCGAAGCGGTCTACTTTATTTTTGAAGGAACAAAACATCCGATTTTTATGGATTGGTTACTCCATGATGTGTTAGTGCGATTGATGGCTGCATTACTACGCTGATAAAATAAAGGTCAGAAATTTAACATTAATTTTAGAACACGGCTTTTTACATTAGTAGATTGTAATTGTAATGCTTCAAGTTGTGTATTTAATAAAATTAATTAATGTTTTCATAAGTAAGTAAAGAACTGTTTATCTTTCGTTGACACGTTCCTTGGGCAACTGATAGTGAACATTTCTATGGCGAAATACGACACAATGGTCCCCCAAAAAAAAAAAAAAACTTCAGAGAGCCGCAGTATTTAATGTTTGTAAGTTTAGTTACAAAGTGTTTGGATTTTTTAAAAATTCATCATTCAGACGTAAATTGTTGTGATACAAATGTTGCAGTCTAGTTTGGTACGAGACATTGCATCCAAATTTCGATTCTCACATAAGTTCAGGCTGTGATTGAGACTAGTCTATGCCGAATTTCTTCATCTTTTTGACCGCTCCGGTGGCCTAGTGGTTAGAGTGTCCGCCCCGGAAGCGGGAGGTCGTCGGTTCGATCCCCGGCCGAGTCATACCAAAGACTTACAAAAATGGTACTAACAGCTGCCTCGCTTGACGCTCAGCATAAAGAGGTTAGTGTTAGGACTGGTCGGCCTGGTGTCAGGATAATGTGACTGGGTGAGACATCATGCTACATGTATGCGGCATGATGTCTCAGTGCTAGACATCACTATAAACTGCCTCACTGCAGACATCGTAGCGATATGACTGAAAAATTGTTAAAGCTACGTTAAAAATCCTAATCAAACAAACAAATCTTCATCTTTTTTTCAGGTATGTTTGTGAACGCATTTACAATAAAACTCAATACTATTACTGCTATGGATATTTGGTGTTACAATTGTGTCACGACTGTCGTTGAGTGTAAGAGATACTTTATGGGTGACAGAATATCCAATATCGAAAGGTCATATTAAGTTCAGTAACTGACATTTTGCCTGTTTCATTTGGAAAAATAATTATGATCAAGATATTACTTAAAATAACTTTTTATTCTGTGGGGTTAATTTATAGGCATTGTTTATGGCGTCTTCTCATTAAATATATTCAATAGAGTCTTGACACATTTTAAGACATATTTATCCTGAGACACAGAAAGATGGACAGACAGGCAGTGGCAGAGAGAGGGGGAGAGGAAGAAAGAAAGAGAGTAAGTGAGAGACCGAAAAAGAAGAAGAATCAGAAAAGAAAAGAAGAAGAAGAAATGAAATAGGCTTGTAAATAGATGTTTGACTATGATACATGAGATAGATAGATAGATAGATAGATAGATAGATAGATAGATAGATAGATAGATAGATAGATAGATAGATAGATATATAGATAGGTAGAGATAGATAGATAGATAGATAGATAGATAGATAGATAGATAGATAGATAGAGACAGACAGACAGAGGCAGAGACAGAGAGAGACAGAGTGAAGGATGGGGAACGCGAGGGACAGAGAGAGAGAGAGAGAGAGAGAGAGAGAGAGAGAGAGAGAGAGAGAGAGAGAGAAGGAGAGACAGAGAAGAAGAAAAATTAAATAGGCATGGAAATACACGTTTGACTTTGATACATAAGAGAATATATACTATCTAAATTGAAAACAAAAGTAGATTTAACAGTAATAGCACCACTGTGGCAATAAAAGTGGCACATGTATTGGCTCTGTGACGATATCTTGCTTCTTTCACTGATATTTTCACCATCAATTTTTAAATATTTAATATGACATAGTATTTTAGGTTTAACATGTTCCTGCTGAAACTCGTGTAAATATGTCGTACTACCCTCAAAATTACCCTCTGGCATGGAATACTATATTTTTTAATATTCATTATAAAAATCTTCGTTCAATCTGTACCTGGATTTATTTAAAAAATTTCAGTTGTCATTGTCAATTATTATTTTTTAAACTCTCTCTCTTATAAGCATATCACTTTCCTATCAGTGTTTCTAATGCACGCTTTCTTATTCTGTCATAAATATAAATGCAAATGTGTATTGTCGCTAAATTCTTATACTTACAACCATTGCAATCCCGCCGACCCCCTCCCCCAGCAACAAACAAAATGATAAGCTATACTAGCGAAAATCATACAATATGAACCCAGTGACATATTTTACTAAATACCAAAAATGTACGAAATTATTACCAAAATCTAAAATTTACGAAACTTTAATGAAATAATGTTTTCTTTTGATTATCAACTAATGTTATTCCGGATCAGGACTACCTCTGTCAGTCATGGTCAGTAAAATTCAACCTCGATGCATCACGTGATTAAACAATTAGTCAAGACACTCATAACAACACCATAGACACTGCCCAGTACTCAAGTTTATCCAAACACAAACGTACTAACAGGCATATTACATTTAAGTGGATTTTATATAGAAAACTAAATGTAAAAATTAAGAAGAAGAATATTTGGATACAATTATACAATACGACAAACAGAATTAATATAGAAACAAATTTATGAAAGAATATTTGATTAAGTATTTAATGTGACACAATACGATCTCTGTGTTACAAAACACAATTAACAAAACCTTTCGAAAATGTTGTATAGCTAACCTAACATATTACTTTCTTTCAAGAAATTTAACAATAAAGAATGAAATTTAAACCGATTGTAAGATATTTTGCAACTTTTTCGAAATTACAGCCATTTACAATGATAGTTCTTAGACTGTTCGACGGTAAAAACAAAGTATATGCTAAGATAACATGGACTAAAAAGATAATTAATCCATATCAGCAAGATGTTAATATTTTATGAAGAAATAAATAAAATACAGCCCTGTGACTTTGTTTTGCTTAATCTTTCTTTGAGATACAGATTAACTATGCAAATTGTCCTTTTTAACTCAGATGATCTTGACCAAGACCTTCGTGTTTGAAGTTGTCTACCGGCTTCTAAATAATAACATAATGATTTCGGACTTGTCAAACTAGCAACGAATACAATCTGTGTGCAGTCTATGTTTCATCAAAGAATGACGCATTCACGTATCGCATATTTCACTTGACTGCACCTAAGAAAAAAAGCAGACATGCTAATTTCATGGCAAACTGATTTTTCCATATTTCGCTACATTGACGTCAATAAAATGGAGAGATATTACTATTCGGGTAATGTGATATTTAGTTTGTTTATATAATGGTCTGCATTTGGTGAGGAAACTCATGGGTGAAAAACCAAAAATAAAACTACTAATCGAGGCGAGACTAAATAATATATACAGACACAAGCACACGGTAACGCCGTCTGTTATCTAGTGACATTCCCGCATGCATGCGAGGGAGTATTGTAACGTCTTTATGATCTTAGCGACACCTGCACAGCACTGCTTTTGGTCAAAGTTAAGTGATGCATCTGCAATCTTTAATAAATAGGCTGAGTCAACAAAATATGAACCATTGTGGAAAGAAACATAAATGAATATGGTGAGGATACGAACTGAAAGAGATAACGAAGACGCCCATTTATCTGAATTACGCAAATCGTAGCTATGTGATTAACGATTGTCATCATCATCATCATCATCATCATCATCATGACACTCATTTTATTTGAATTATGGAAAACATTACGTTGTGGTTAACTTTTGTAGTCATCATCCTCACCATCATCATCGTCGTCATATTCATAATTATCATCGTCATCGTCACGGTCACCATCATCACCATCATCTTATTTCGTTTGAGATACTGTTAACAGCATCATGTCCTAGAAATCTTGTCTTCTTTTTATTATAAATATCTTTCTAATATAACGTACACTGAAACACCGAAAATTCCTAAACAACGAAAAGAAGATTTTGTCCAAACAAAGTATATAGCTTACCAATAACGAACTAATCTTACTGCACTCCACCCACATGCCTGCCGCCATACGAACTGACCAACGACACAACAGGAGTGATTACTGTGAAGGCTTAATTAACTGGAAACACTGTAGGCACATAAAAAATATACATTATTGAAGTTATGTCATAGAGTAAATTGGAACATAAGTAAGTAAAGAAATTAAAGACCAGATTTGATCAAGATTATGGTTTAACCCAGTGTCGTCAGCACTTTCACACTTGAAAATGTCATCACGTTTTTATCAAATATAAAGAATGAATATGCTAATAAATTAGGAAGAGGAGATAAATGCCTCGTGCAGTTGTGTGTGTTAGTTAAGAAACTTGGGCACACACAACTGTGACCAACATACATCTATGTAATTGTGATAATACGTATACAGGGGAGACTGAACGAGCTCAGTGAAGCGGACTCAAAGAATATCTTATGACGAGGAAAGTTTAAGTAGCATGAGTAGATTCTAAATATAACAAAACCAGGCTTTGACATATGGTATTATAAGGAAGCCTGTAAGTTGGTATTATAGTGACGCCTCGACATTTCGTATTATAGTATAGTGACGCCTGGACATTTCGTATTATAGTATAGTGACGCCTGGACATTTCGTATTATAGTATAGTGAAGCCTGGACATTTCGTATTGTAGTATAGTGAAGCCTGGACATTTCGTATTGTAGTATAGTGAAGCCTGGACATTTCGTATTATAGTATAGTGAAGCCTGGACATTTCGTATTATAGTATAGTGAAGCATGGACATTTCGTATTGTAGTATAGTGAAGCTTGACATTTCGTGTTATAGTATAGTGAAGCCTGGACATTTCGTATTATAGTATAGTGAAGCCTGGACATTTCGTGTTATAGTATAGTGAAGCCTGGACATTTCGTATTATAGTATAGTGAAGCCTGGACATTTCGTGTTATAGTGAAGCCTGGACATTTCGTGTTATAGTGAAGCCTGGACATTTCGTGTTATAGTGAAGCCTGGGCATTTCGTATTATAAAGAAGCCTGGACATTTCGTATTATAGTATAGTGAAGCCTGGATATTTCGTGTTATAGTGAAGCCTGGACATTTCGTATTATAAAGAAGCCTGGGCATTTCGTATTATAGTATAGTGAAGCCTGGACATTTCGTGTTATAGTGACGCCTGGGCATTTCGTATTATAAAGAAGCCTGGACATTTCGTATTATAGTATAGTGAAGCCTGGATATTTCGTGTTATAGTGAAGCCTGGACATTTCGTATTATAAAGAAGCCTGGACATTTCGTATTATAGTATAGTGAAGCCTGGACATTCCGTATTGTAGAGAAACCTGGGCATTTTCTAGTATCGTACAGGGAAGCCTAAACATTTCCTATTATAATATATAACCCTGGACATTTCGTAGGGCTTGTGTTGAAACTGGTAGATGGGCCAATGTTCTATGTAACCAAAGATATTGCTCACTTTGTCAGTCCAAAATAATAGAGGAAGATGAAAGACAAAAATGAATACGTCATTGTTGCACTTTCTAGATTAACATTGATAAATATTATCACTAAATGAATATTAGTAACGTCGTACGACTCTTAAAAATATTTGCAGGTTTTTAGACTCGAATTTGTATTCCGAATTTTGTAATTCCTGTTAAGAATAATGTAATAACATCACACACTATATTAATGTTATTTTACTTCTAGACTTCATATATTGTAAAGTTTACAACATCAGTGTAACAAAGTGTTGTGTTGTCGCGTGAAAGCTTCTTGGATAAGACATTTGCCTCTGAAGGATGTCTTTGCTGGTAACTTACTTTAAGCAAGAGTTAGGGAAAATGTACGTCCTTGAACTAAAATAAGTACCTTATAAGGTTATGTTGACCGTGACGTAGAAAATAAGTGGCATACGACAAATATTAAACTGATGTTTACGTACTAAGATTATAACACATCGAAGAAAAAGCAGTGAGAGAACATGTGTTAGATTATGCCCGATGACACTTATTTACTTTGGTTGTCAGTTGGTTGACACTGCATTTGTCGTTCAAAAATATATATCGCCCTTTCTCGCTAAAATAGATGCTTCCCGATAAGGTCATATGCAGACGATATTCTGCCCATTTTACCTGAACTATGGGCAACCTGGCAGTTTCTCCTATATACGACCACCAAAACTGACCATTTTGAAAAAGGCATACTAGAGCAAATTCAACTTATTGGTGACTAGAGGCCGACCGAAAATAAATTTCTGGTTTCGGCCGAAAACGAAACCAGACCGAAAGTTAAAAATTGACTTTCGACCGAAACCGAAAGTTTACCTACACCTTCGGCCGAAACCGAAATCGAAAGATAAACCGAAGTTGCCGAACACAAGATTTATTAAACAGGCCTGGGTCATGATGCAATGCCACACTAATTAAAAACGAATACAGAAGTAATCATTCAGAGCCTGCATTAAGGGAACTCGCTAAATGTCAAATTGCCTAGCGCCGACTGACCGGCCGACAAACAGAGTAATAGACGCAGCACTAGCGTTGCATTCTGAAAGTTAAAATAGATCTTCGGATGATGACCGAAAGTCAATATCAGTTTCGGCAGAAAACGAAAGTAAACCGAAAGCTAACTTTTTGACTTCGGCCGAAACTGAAACTATGCCGAAAGTGGTCATTTGCCAACTTTCGGCGCCGAAACCGAAACCGAAACCGAATTTCGGTCGGCCTCTATTGGTGAAAAATATAGATACTAAGAAAAAGCCTGATTTAGGTTTTGTTTATGTACGTATGTCTATATGTTTTGTAACAATATCTTGGGATTCGATGAATTTATTTCAGCTTCAACACACCATATAAGCTTAAGGGTAAATCTGCCAGCATACCACTAATATTGCAGCTTATGATATCGTTCGAAATCTCTCTATGGTCATCACACACTAGGCGCTGTTATTGGATGCTTTGGGTTTCTACCAATTCGGTTGTATAGGATTACAAATAGTTTACATAATGTCCATCACCGTGCATTAGTCGATACAGCATATTCTGTTCGTAGAACTGAACGGTACACACGTGAACAGAGGAGGCGCTTGAAGACGGCGCACTGTCATCTAACGTTACGTCATTTAACATGCTTGACAGTTAGAAATTTATGTTTGTTACGGCTGCAGAATACCAAGCTCGGCTGATTACGACATATATATTGCAGATCTTTGGTCCAATTCAATGAATAAAATGAGCAGGAGGTGAGGAGCAATGACAAATATGCAGTTACTGCCTAATTCTCTATTTCAAATACGTTCATGAATCAGATTTAGATTTTAAGCTAGAAACGTAGAAACTAGCTGCTACTGATGTTCCATAATCCATTGACGAAAAAATATTGTTTTTTTCCAGAACAGATCTACACTTTCATAATGTTTAATTCGTATGATTTCTGATTATTTAACGAGATTGCTTTGGTATATTAACCTAATGACTTTTATGATAACTCTTTTTTTCTCTCTGAAAGGTAGACATAGTTTATATACATAAATTGCATATTTCTTTCTTAGATGTAAATTTTCCATTTCGATAATTATGTTTATATTTTAGGACTTTGAAATATTGCGTTACCAACACAGCTTAACTTAGGCTATTTGATGCACGGCCAGACTTATGGGTCGCTTGGCTTATATATGAATACGTCTTTTTTATTTCTTATGATGACGCTATCGCTGGTAGCATTCGAAGACATCTCATCCCTCGCGGGTTAACATACCAAACTTGAGACCAAATGGACACAGGCTCGAAATATACCATCTGGTCAGCCGTTGTGGTGTGCCTTTGAGCTAGGTGCTTTACTTTGCATTTGGATATATTAGGAATTGATTTTTTAGTAAAATTAATAAGATTGCAATTTTCTTTAAATTGTATTATTAAAGTAATGTTTTATTCATTTATAGCAGAAAAATCACTAGCTATACGAATGTACATTATTGTGTGGAAATAGGTTATCATGCAAAAATCAGTCAGCTTCTAAGTCTTATCAGTGAAACATATATTCCGTAAAACCAGGCATTGGCAAAAGTCTAATTCGGTTAATAAAAAAGTAGAACAAACTTCCGTGCTGACGTAAATACAGAATGGTTCTTATCTAATGATGGACAGTCGTCGCTACAAAATGGTTCTTATCTAAAGATGGAGAGACATTGCTGGTGGCTTAATATTTTAACATGTTCCTGGTTTAGAATATTAAGTAATTATCATATTTGGATCTAACTAATGCCAAACGAATATAGATAAACTACACATTTGAGTTTTACCTTATGTCAAATGACGGCAAATTAAGCCGGTTTTGACCGGGAGAAACTAATTCTTACCTGAAAGGAGAACGGCCATGTTTCCTCTCCGATACCTTAAACCTGACACATTAAAGGGTCAGGTCAGTTCCTATCGACGAGGAAATATATCTTCGCCTTCTCATTGCAGGTAAAAGAATTGTATATGTCGTAACTTCTTTAGGAATAAGTACTTTTAATGTTGAGATTTTAATAGTAACATTGTTATGTTAGCAACATTGTTCACTTAATACTTTTATTTATAATATATTGTAACGGAATGTTTAAATGTTCTAAAGGATTCATATTTAATTATATTTATGTAATTTTTATTGTAAAGGTTGAGACTGCTACCAGCTTCATGTTTTGATTTAATGATTGAAATAAAGTATTCTTTAAGCAAGAAAGAGTAATATCTAGCAATATATTTTAAATCTATATTCTATTTTAAAATAAGTAAAATGCATTTCTTTAAATTAATTGTTACATTAACTATAGTAATTACATCTTACACTTTTGGCTATCTTGAAATTGATTGAGACTTAACTATTTGTATAATATTCTAAAATGCAGAAGTTATACGAATAAATGAAGTTGGAAAGCTTGAAAAAGGAAAATATAATATGTATTGCATGAACTTTTATTGTAAAGTTTTTAGATGTGTTTCTAGAATATAGTCAATATATTTGTGTTGTCTAATTAAATAAAATTCAGTTCCTATCGACGAGGAAATAGATCTTCGCCCTATCATTTCAGATGTAGCTGTCTTATCATCGCGGCGACACTCTTTTAAGAGAGCCTAAACTCTTTCTTCTCTCTCTCTCTCTCTCTCTCTCTCTCTCTCTCTCTCTCTCTCTCTCTCTCTCTCTCTCTCTCTCTCTCTCACCATGGATATTGACGCTCCTTAACATACGAGTAATGCCTTCTCATAGCAAGAAATGAGAAGAAGGTTATGATAAGCTAATCACAACCCACATAACAGAAAATTTTCATAACAGATAAACAAGAATGTAATATGTGGTAAAAGCCAGAGAAATCATTTTCCGTTATACCTGGTTAAATTTTATAATTCTCTTTAATTACTCCTATAAAACCTTGATGTCTTTCACAGGAATCCATAATTACTGTGTAGAAAGATGAGAAATAATTACGAGGCAGGGATGACGAGTTCATTCACTCCGTCAATAGTCAATATTAACAATTATATATATATATATATATATATATATATATATATATATATATATATATTGCTTTTTAAAACAGTTTCATTGAGAATCTGATCTATATTGCAATGTTACACTATGTGACCGTCATCTGTTGATTGTGAGAACAATGCTTCAGTAATTTGTTCAAATGAAAGTGTCAGATTTGACGTGTACGTTTTTGGACAACCGATACCCAGTCAGGTTTTCCTATCATATTACAGTTATTGCCATGTGCAACACGTCAGCATGCCATGTTTACCTGAACGCACGTGTATTGGTAATACCCGGCTTGAATGCAAATATAACACACGTGCTATTTGTGATATACCTGCAGAATGACACGATAGGAGGCATCCTTCATTATAAATTTGCTCGTTTTCCAAATTTCATTTTGTTTTTTTTAAAATGTTTTTAATGATAAACGATTTTTTAAAAATTAACAATTCAGTAAGTTCCGTGTTCTAATTTAATATTTGATCTCCAAGACGTTTTCACTTCTACTCCTGTGTTCTAGGCGTGGATGCGGGTGGAATTTCCTTGTATAATGTGTATGTTATGTTATTGTAGGGTTTTACGCCAATTTTCAGCACACGATACACAGTACATGGCGGCCAGTATTAATGGCGAAGGATGAACCCGGGGAAAAACCTAGGAAGGAAAGAACCACCGACCCACGAGAAGCTACTGGCAAGCTTTCTCACTTACCCACATTGGCCAAATCTGAGACTTGAACCCACGCAGACAGAGGTGAGATTGCATTGATCCATAACGGAGAGCGCTTTAGGGCCACTCGGAGCCCCTGTATAATGTATATGAATTAAGGGATTATTTTTTTTTACAGACGACTGTCGTAATTTGAATGAATAATTGTCACGTTTCATTCAATGCAAGCGTATTTTCCCCCAAAAATCGTTGTTTCTTTTTCGGGGCTTTCTTTAACATTTCCAAGAGGCAAAGAAATTGCTGGAACAATTAGGTATTCATAGTGAGTAAAATAAAACAGTACTAATTATGTACGTTAGCCAGACAGTGTGTGCGCTTCACGAACTCTAATTCACACTTCTTTTGCGGAAAATCGAGCTACCTGTGCTAAGTAGAAAAAATATATACATTTACTAGATACAAATGAATCTAGTAAAACACTGTCAGACAAGACAAAGATCAATACGGTTAGAGACCAAATTATTCATCTAGTGTTAAGTTATATCAGGGGTGGACAAATAGACGACCTTAGGGAGCTCCAATGCCGGAGGCAATATTGGAAAAGAGCTATCCATATTTGTTTTGCAAACCTCCAGAAAACGTAGAAATAAAGACGAGAATAGAGGATTGAATACATAGTGGGGAGAGGAGTTTGTTTATGTGGAGAATAACGGAAATATAAAATAATCCTTTTTGAACATTATTTAGTCTTATTCAGCAAAGTTTGATATAAATTTTTAAAAATATCAAATTACTTAGGTGCGTCTAAAGAGCCCAGTCAGAGGCTTTCGTGAGTCTCGTGCGGCTCGCGGGTCGCCCTATAGCTACCGTTAGATTTACCGGAATTACTTATTGTTTGATATACCATCATTCAATGAAAAATGTTTTATAATTCAGTTAAGAAATTACCAAATGAAAAAGTAAAAAAGAGCTTAAGCGCACATGACAAAGTGTGCACTACCGCCTGCATTTTAAATAATTAAATTTTAATGAATTTAAACTTGTGCCCAAGAGTTAAAACTTGTGTAAACAAAGTTAAAAATACAAGAAAAAAAAAACAGATTATGTTTCGATGAGTCTTGTCTCTGTTTGCAAACATTTACATATTAAAAGTTTGAAGGTAAAGACTTATGACACGGGTAAAATCTCTAGTGATTAATTTGTAAAAGGTGCACTGTGTGCAGATTGACGGATCAATAAGCAATTGATGGATCGCAGACATTAACCAGCAGTCAGTCAAAAAGTCAATATTTTGTATATAAAAATGGACTGTTGACCAGTGCTATCGCTGCCTGGTTCTCGCATATCGCAACAGCTCTTGTACCTTCTTGGTTGCCACTGCACAACAGTGCAAATTCAAACTGTGATAAATTCCAATTTTTTAAATTTAATTTGTATGAAATGTCACAAAAACAACCCTTCGGCCGACGGTAGCTTGATAACCACGGAATATACCGTTAAGTGTGTACCACGTATCTCGATTTGTGCAGTCTTAATTGGATGCATATAATTGCAGCTTTTAATTAATAGGTGATATCAGTCCCAAACCCGAAAATTATCATCACCACGGGAGAGTTGCTAATTTATCGACCTAAGCGATGTCTAGTAATGGGGCTTCATGCCGCAGACATGTAGCATAATGTCCTACCCACTCACAATATTCTGACACCAGGCCGAACGGTTCTAACACTAACCTCTTAATGCTGAGGTCGAAACGAGGCAACTGCAAGTACCATATTTATATGTCTTTAGTGTGACTTTGGCCGCGGTTCTAACCTGTGATCTCTCGCATCCGAAGCGGACGCTCTAACCACTTAGGCCAGGCTTGCCATCAGAAGAACTTTGCGTTTGGATATGCAAATGACTATTTCTTGTCTTGCAGGGCATCCAATTTTAGCTAAGGTTACATTGATAAAGGGTAAATATAATACTTTAGTATATAATGTGTACAATTCCATTAAAAATAGCCTCCACAATTGTCAATATATGTTACGGATTTTGTCAAGCATATTTAGGGGTCTTGCTTCAATGGGTCATCTACCATGCAAGAAAAAAATGGGTTGGTTTTTATTTGGCTTCTTTCTAAAAATATTGAACATCGTGTTAACGTTCGGAGGAATTAAAAGTTAAACAAGTATACAAATGTTGTGAAAAAGTATGATTCGGTGTTATGTAATTACACTGAACTTTGACCCACCTCACTGTGCGAGCGCGTGTTTGTCTTGGTTGCTAAGTTATGTCAAGTTGTCTGCTTCTTAACAGTTAGACGTGATGTACCAGTCAAGTTCGAATTGTAATGATAAGGATAGTTTTGTTTTCTTTATTTTCAAAAAAAGTAATTTTTAAAAAATTATGTATGTGAAAAACAAAAGATTTTTTTTTACATTTCAACTTTGGAATACGAAATTCATCATAAATCAGAAACCGAATTACAATTTGGTCAACGGATATGCGTATTATTCTTCCAGCGTTATGAATGAAACAAATGTCGTTCCATCATTATTTCAGAGTATGATGAACATAAAACGTCATGATATTTTTGTTCACTCTAATAAATGATGGTACGATTCTGGCTGTCTCTTGAGTTTCCCCTTAAATGTGAGTGTTGTTTTTGCCACTCCTGTTTAGACGTGGTACAATATTATCGACAGAGAAGCACTCTTGATAAAGGAAAACAAGTATTGTTTATTCTATATATCAAGCAACTTGTTCCACCGTATTGATACATTAACTCTTACTCGTATGAATGCTTTACCGTGTCATATTGATATATAAACTCTTACTCATATGAATGCTTTACCGTGTCATATTGATACATAAACTCTTACTCGTATGAATGCTTTACCGTGTCATATTGATACATAAACTCTTACTCATATGAATGCTTTACCGTGTCATATTGATACATAAACTCTTACTCGTATGAATGCTTTACCGTGTCATATTGATACATAAACTCTTACTCGTATGAATGCTTTACCGTGTCATATTGATACATAAACTCTTACTCGTATGAATGTTTTACCGTGTCATATTGATACATAAACTCTTACTCGTATGAATGTTTTACTGTATTTTATATAAAATAAAAATATTTACATGATAAGTAATCGTTATTTTTTGCTGATATGCCTTGAATGAATTTACGTAAAATATTCATTCAATATAATCCGAGTAAACTTGCATATATACTACGACAAGGCAAATATGACTGTATTAAGTCAATCCAAGTAGTGTACTTTTCCTCTGCAAACACATTATATCCATATTATAGCAATTATCACACGTTTGGTTACTTCCAACCAACTCTCATCTTTCGCACAACGGGAAAGGATAGGAATCAGGCACGAACAATTATTTCTTTTCACAGGTGAATAAGTTGCAATTATGGCGATATCTTATATATCCGGAAAGACGCGATTTGCGGGCGAAAAAAAACATAAAGAAACTATCCATTACTAAATTGCTAACAAGCACAACCTTCGTAAATATATAATATTCTACACATTTTGCGTTTAATTTGATATCACTTGCATTTCAATTTCTTTCAGTATAAGCTGATTGAGGAGGAGGAGTTACCCGAGGTAATGTACACATATTATGCAGTGCATTTAGTTTATAATATATATTTGCATATTTCTTTATACTGAAATGCTAAACAACTTTGCAATTGCGATCATACAATGATTCACATTAATTCTCAAGTAGCTAGTTCTTCTTCTTCGATGAAATGTTTTTAATTTTTTTTTATTTCTTACGATATGCATTTTCGAGAGGAAGCATCCAGCGTTCTTCAGAAATATAATAAGGTCATTTCTTAAGTGAATTGCAAACATTATAAGTTTATTAAAAACATACTAGATGTCTTCTGAATGGTTAGTGAATATTCATCTTTGCAAACCATGAAGTAGTTTGAGTAAGATCATTTGAAAAGTTTGTGAAACCTGTGTCTCATCTTCGAAGGCATTTGTAACCTATGTCTCATCTTCGAAGGCATTTGTAAACATTTGTACAGTAAGTGGTTATTGAGTTAAAGACGTAAGCACTGCTTTCACCTTGTAACTGAATTTAAAATACTTCATGGCCCAACGACTGAATATATCACCAATTACTACTACGCCTGCATTTGCTTTTAACTTCTTTAGAAAAAGTAGAAGTGGCGACGTTCAAAGGACTGGATTCGCCACACGAGTCACGGGTCTTGCTAAGTTTGATGTGGTTTGGTTTTATAAATTGGGCTACAAAATGTGAACCGAAGCATTTAATTTTCTTGAATGTTCAAATCAGTTGCGAAACATGACAACTTAACCAGCACGCTTCGAATACAGGAAGAAATTATTGAACAATTTCAGGTCTGATGGTTCTATGGTGAAAACACACAACACTCAAGTGCAAACACAATGGTCGATATTTTGAGTTAATTTTGCTTTATTTTTGGTCAGATGGTTTGTTGTTTTGTTGCTGTTTTGTTTATCGGCATATTCACATATTGATGTGAAAGAAATTGTGAGCCACGTGTCTTTCTCAAGAACACAGTTAGCCATGGAACACGTTTTAGGCTGGGTTGCCAGAAACCCGTGCTCTAGTAACTGAAGTACTGCGACCCCATTGTTTTGTCTAAATAAGCATGTAAAACCGTATGAAAACAAACTGTAACTCTTGGTCGTTTACATGTCTAATTCTCGTTTAATTTATACTAAAGAATGTTTTTCCACTCGCTATTTCGGTAATATATGCCAATAATTTAAATGAAGCAAGGATTTCAGTGACTAGACAAGGATTAAAAAATTAGGGTTCATCGCCAAGTCCGCACAATCCTAACAATATAGAGCTGACTAAGAATGAAGTTCCCAAAATAAAAATGTACAAATTTGAAAAGGGGGACCTCGATAAGTTGTCTGGGTTCAGTCTTGGATTCGGCCAATGTATGTGAGAAAGCATGCCAGTAGCTTCTCTGGAGTCAGTGGGTTTTTCTTGGGGCTTCCCGGGTTCTTCCTCCACCAGTTCTACTGGCCGCCATGTATAACCTATCTTGTGCTGAAAATGGCTTTAACCTACAGCTATAACAACCAATTGAAAAAGAACATTCAGAAACAAAGCCTCTCGAAAATATATGTACATATTAGTCTACTTTTAAGAGAATGAATTTGACCCATTAAGGCTAATATAGCTTGCCAATTAGTAAAGGGGCACCTATTCAGAAGTTGTACCCGAAGGTGAAAGGTGAAAATATATGATTTATGTGTAAACACTGAATCTCTTTGCCCATGTAAATTTGTCCTTACTAACGGTAATCTCGACATTTGATCCGCTGCTTGATTTTGGTATTATTTTCGTTCCTTAAGATAAATAATATTCCATAATGCAAAGAAAGGAAATTAAATGGTACAAACGAAAAAAAGAAAAGAAAAAAAAGAATGCCATAATACAAATATTGTCTTAGTTTGAATTCAATATTTCAATCAGAAACTTAAATTCCAAATTAACCAAATTAATGTGTGCGTAACATTAACATTAAGGTATTGATCATGTCTTGTCGAAGGACCTTCCATCTATCTATCTACCAAGCTACCTCTCTCTTTATAAAGACAGAAAGGCAGACGGAGAGGCAGACAGGTAAAGGGGGCGGCAGAGAGACATACAGACAAATAGACAAATAGACTAGACATCGTAACTAAAGAAAGGAATAATATTATAATAATCAACGTTGTCGTTGACATTATCATCAATAGATTTCGTCATCGTTTATATATTCAGATCGATCTGGACATGTCCATTTTAAAGAAGCAAGCACAACAAACAAACATGAAGAAAATATAATACTGTATTTACATCCATTGCCCCTATTGCGGATATGTGGCAGATAGTACAATGCCTAACATATAATACTGTATTTACTTATATTGTGCCTATTGCGGATATGATAGTACAATGCCTAACATATAATACTGTATTTACTTCTATTGCCCCTATTGCGGATATGATAGTACAATGCCTAAAATATAATACTGTATTTACTTCTATTGCCCCTATTGCGGATACGATAGTACAATGCCTAAAATATAATACTGTATTTACTTCCATTGCCCCTATTGCGGATACGTGGCAGATAGTACAATGTCTAACATATAATATTGTATTTACTTCCATTGTGCCTATTGCGGATATGATCGTACAATGCCTAACATATAATACTGTATTTACTTCTATTGCCCCTATTGCGGATACGATAGTACAATGCCTAACATATAATACTGTATTGACTTATATTACCCCTATTGCGGATACGTGGCAGATAGTTCAATGCCTAACATAAATAAAACAATATACAATGAAGTACAAAAATCTATGGAAGCAAAATAAGAAGAAGAAAAAAGAAATGTATCAAAAGAGCGACTTTCATTCACTAAGAGATACACACACATTTCTCTCGAAGATATTTTTGAAACAAATATGCATATGGGAACAATTGATTGAGATCCAATTATTTTGTAATATAAACGTTCAATATTGGCAAATACTACTACTGCTACTAGTACTACTACTACTACTATTACTACTACTACTACTACTACTACTACTACTACTAATAATAATATAATAATAATAATAATAATAATAATAATAATAATAATAATAATAATAATAATAATAATGTGTTTGCTATGAAGAATCTTTATCTCAATTTGTAATGTTAACATCGAAAATGAATTCATTGTATTACTGCTTGTCCGCTATATGGAGAAATACGAAGAAAATACTTACCCACCTTTGTATATAAAACTCTCATTTTAGGAAAAATTTGGGTCCTTTTTACACAATGATCCTAGTACATTCATGGTAACTAATTTAGTAATCTTTACTATAAAAGCTTCAAAGATCAGAGAAACCGTTTTATTAACGACTCCTGCTAATTAAGACTTTATATCAATATCACAAATCTTCTTCCACACAAGTTTTATTGTTACACTTAGATCTGTTTGTTTGATTACTGTGCAATATATACTTGTATTTCACCCATATCCGAAAATGCAATAATTATTACTTTCATGTATATTACGTCATATAAATACGATGTTCTTTTGTTACGCACTATAACATCTTTTTGTGCCGCATGATGTATAGAAAAGATTCATGGGCCGGTGGCCTATATTACAAGTAAATACATATATAACTATTATTATTATTATTATTATTATTAAGTATCACCATAGTCATTGTCGTTTTCGTCGTTATGATCATCTTCATCAAATATCATTGTCTTGATACCCAATATATGGAAGGTATTTTCTTTTCCTACAATATACGGGATAAACTGCATCGTGTAGCACCAAAAACATGATATTTTAACCAGTGGGGCAGCCACAAGGTATAATAAATACGTTTTGGCAAAAGAAGATGAATTATATCCATTGTTATCATAGGGAAAAACATGTTCTAAATATTATATACCAACTTACGGTTTTGTCATTTTGTAAACTATTTTGACTCTATTTGAAAACAATGCAAGTCCGATTCAGCGATGCATCACAACGGGTTTTGTTCGTTTTTGCCACGGACGTAAATGGAAATAACTTAGTGAGACACGAACAGTGTCTGGTCAAATTTCACTGTCAAATATTAATTTCCATGTCTGAAATGTAAGGCATTTTCTATTTATTTGTTCGAGTTCACAAGGTACTCGTTTTTGTTGTTGCAGGTACAACTTTGGCAGGCACACATAATTGAAAGACCCATGGTATGAAAAATATAACGATGTATTTTTTAGATGTGAAAATATATCGATATATTTTTCACATGTGAAAATATACAAATGAGAAAATTATAAAAAATATTTTGTGAGTATGTCTATTTATTTCACACCTAAGTGTATATAATAAATAATAATATTTCTCAGTTGTAAATAAATAAATATATAATCACGTCAGTTGTGTACAACAGATTCCTAATAGTATGTTATTAATATCCTAACTTGTGAAGGCCACTTGAAAGAGATTTTTTCAAAACACTCTAAATCATCATTTTCATGATTACTATACCCCTCCATTGACCCAGTGGTTAGAGCTTCCGCCTCCGATGCGGGAGGTCGCGGGTCCAATCCCCGGCCAAGTCATGCGAAAGACATAATAATTGTATTAACAGCTGCCTTGCTTGGCGCTTAGCATTAAGAGGTTAGTGTTAGGACTGGTCGGCCTGATGACAGAAAAATGTGACTGGGTGGAGCATCATGCTACATGCCTGCGGCATGATGCCCCAGTGCTAGACATCACTATAAACTGCCAAACTGTACACATGGTAGCGATATGACTGAAGCAATTGTTAAAGCTACGTTAACAATCCAAATAGCACATACTCATGATTACTATGTATTAAGTTGTATTTGCATATAAGGAAACAGTGTTGGTCGTCTGATATGAAACACGTCGAGTCCAAAACACCATGAAGGCTGTCGCAACCCGCTCTCTCCCCCACACCACCCCCAAAGACGACATGAATTAAATATAATGTAAACGGACGAGGCGGTTTCAACAACCCTTTCAATGTCCGCTGGTGTGAGTTGAATAGAACACGTGTCAACACAAAAGGGTCACGCACGTCTGGCTATTAAAAACTCATTTTGATGCATACATTCATACAAAGATCCTTGTACCATTACAATTTTTAACTCCTAACCTTAAGAAATGTTGATCGCCGTAAAGAATTAGCGGATAAAATCCTCGGCTGGAAAAAGAAATGAATGTTCCGGTTGTATTCTCCAAGGCTAAGCTAAGTGGTAGGCCATAATGACTGAGCCCCGATATATGTTTAATGTCCTCCTTCTTTTCACCGCTTATTTGTACCTGAAGGGATTAACAAGATGCTAAAATCTTTTAGATCTGCCTTTTTCTTTAGATTAATTCAGGCACGAATGGCCTTGGGTCTCACAAATGCTAATAACCCTACGGCTTATGTTGATAGTTCCTTCATGACATCAATCGGAATCAGTCTCTACGCCACGTTTATTTTCGCCTATTGCCTACACGAGTGTTCTAGCTGTGATGTACGGTTAGAATGACAAGCGACCCATTCCCAAAGGCATCAAGGCATTTCCTTAAAAGTAACTATAACGCTGTAAATGTTTGAAAGCAAAATAACGAAATTAACATTGCGTGAAATAAAAATGAACAAAAGTGACCAGACATGCAATTGATTGACAAGGAATTACACGAATAACCTTCGTTACCTTAAGTTGCATTGTGCGTCATACCACTAATATAGAAGCCAGAAATGCAACGTTCCTGCGTAGATTTCAAGCACCTACCCGGTTTTTTGTTTATAAATGTATACTATCTGCTGAGGAAGAAATCCATAGATGCAGTTTACAATGATTTGAATTTAATGGTATTACAAAACAACAAATATAAATTTAAGAAAAGGTCCATGTCGTTGTATGATTTGAGGTGAATGGATCTGTGACTTGATGAATCGTAATCCAAGGTTTGCGGTTCGATACCCACCTATACCAGCACGTGTTGGTCGTCTCGATGCGCCACTGAAAAATGTTACATTGAGCCCATATTGTGGTATTATGTAGCCAAATCAAATGATGAAAATGCCGTTAGAAAACCAAGCACCATCATAAAAAAACAAAACAAGCAACCACTATCAACAGCAAACACAACCAACCACCATCAGCAACAAAACACCATATCTACCAATTTATATTCCTATATTGGAATAGCTAAGTCATGGAGGGTAAGGATTCATATCATAACATTAAAGAGAATTACAAAGCTGGGTATGTGTTAATACCCTTTTAATCTTATACAGTTGATCTGGCGTTCGATAATCAGTCTGTAATTCCTCTAAGCTCATATAAACTTTCGGAATCGAATACCAACCTGAAAATAGTATTACAACTTGAAATATTCAATAATAGTTTACTTATAAAATATCTGGACACATAAGTGCTTTGTTCCGAGTCAGAAGAAAGAATTGTCCCTTAATTATCTGATAGGATTGTGTTGTAACTATTAGGTGTATTTGTTTTCATTAAAGTAACTAAATATGCACCAAATAAGTTTCTAATTAAACAGGGGTAAATAGTTTTCTTTGAACGCGGGGATTGGGGTGCGGGTAACCATGTCTTGAATCTTTGCATCAATTAATGTGTCTTTCTTACGTTGTGTGGAATTTTTTTAACTTTCAATGCCAACTTTAAGCGACAACGTACTTGAATTGTTCTCTCTCTCTCTCTCTCTCTCTCTCTCTCTCTCTCTCTCTCTCTCTCTCTCTCTCTCTCTCTCTCTCTCTCTCTCTCTCTCTCTCTCTCTCTCAGGTTTGGTGTAACTTTGAACACCAGCTTCATCCGACACCTCATTGTCAAACATTCTGTCCATAACTAATTCTAATTTCTCAGCGGCAAATACCGTGAAATGCTTCTAGTTACTTTTATGGTACACCCCATGTATCCCCAGATGCAGAGCCGTCCATTTTCACCCAACATAACTGCAGTTCTTTAACTTACAAATGTGTATTGACATACTTGAATACAAAATGATTGGCAACAAACCAGTAACATTATCTCATAAAAGCTCCTCAGATTTAATTAAACTGAATTTATGAATCAAACTAGTCACCAAAGTACGATTTCCTTATAATAAGATTACGTCTAAAAGATTGTATCGCCTGAGAAAATTAGCTCTAATTTTCTACACAAGTTTCCAAACAGGTTTTAGGGGGGAAAGAGTCTTAAATATATTTTGAAGAAAAAAAGGTGTGTGTGTTTGTATGTCTATGTGTTTGATTTGGATTTTTAACCTAGCTTTAACAATGTTTCAGTCATATCGCTACGATGTCTGCAGTGTGGCAGTTTATAGTGATGTATAGCACTGGGGCATCATGCCGCAGACATGCAGCATGATGTCCCACCCAGTCACATTATCCTGACACCAGGCCAACCAGTCCTAACATTATCCTCTTAATGCTTAGGGCCAAGCGAGGTAGCTGTTAGTACCATTTTTGTAAGTCTTTGGTATGACTCGACTTGGGATCGAACTCCCAACCTCCTAAAATAAATGTAAGGTCTGCGAAATATATTAGCATTACCAATGAAAATATAGTATTTCATAATATATGACAAATACACAATCACTCGCATGCCTAATACTCGCATAAAGCTAAGCGAAATGAGAACATAGTGGAAGCTTACTGTGAAAGCATTCTTCACATTTTCAAAACTTAATGCTGCGTGTGTGTGAATTTTGAATTCAGAGATCTTATATCAAAATAAGCATATATATTTAGATGCCTCATAAAAATTATACATGTAAAAACATGCTTTAATTGAATCTAAATTTATTTCTGATGTCTGCAAGAAATTCGGCAAAAGTAAATGATGAGAGAATTCAAGTATTATCAAGGAAGGTTACCCTTGTTATTTAATTTTCAAATTTACGAAAGTGCGCTCCCTTAATAAAACGTCATGCTATATGCTTCATAACTTATTTATTTGTAGCTATTCAATTCTGAGGATAACCATTAACAAACAAGTTTGTTTTCGTCTTTGAGGTTTATCACCTTTTTATACTGGTCACATTTAACAGGTTGAAGACAAATATAAGGCATGATATTTACCTGTCAAAAAAAAAATGGACCTCGTTCATTTCGTATAATACCTGCTCATTGAAAAAGCGATTTACTAGCGTTATGTACCGGGCATTATTGCAAACTGACTGGATGAACATCTCTCTCTCTCTCTCTCTCTCTCTCTCTCTCTCTCTCTCTCTCTCTCTCTCTCTCTCTCTCTCTCTCTCTCTCTCTCTAGGTCGATCCTGATGTTATAACAATGAGGAATAAAGGTTTGCATAGTCTTTCCTGAAGCTAAACAAAATGATCGGCATTTCCATCATAAAAACGAATGTGATCGTTGAGCGCGAATGTAAGAAATTCTTCTTTTGCATAACGATCCATCTAATCAATCGATGATAGAGCCGATGGTAATCTTTCCGGAGTGCAAAACATTGAAACAGTTACTAAATTAAAGCATTAACGTTTGTCACACGTAACAACACGAGGCACAAGGACCTTGCCTTTATCATAACATACGGACATAAAAAGTAAACAAAGAAACAAACGCATGTCCTAACGGGCAACTGCTAAAAAGAAATTCGTTGAGGGAAAGAATAAATAACCAAGTAAATGTGAGAATATGCAGGACAAATTATAATTATTTTTCAAATATGGTTAAATGAAAATCACAAAGGCACTGCAATGCTCAAAAGGTTATGACCCTATTACAGACAGTGCGTTATCTTGAAGCGTACAGTGTAAGTCATAGCAAAATATTTTAAGGAACAATTTTTCTTTTCGTAGGACAGTAGCACACAATACCGTAACGGCTATTGGTGTATATTCCCTTTTGGTTTATTGAGAGTCTATCTAATCAGTTCACTGATTTTGTGAGAAACATATTTTCATTTATTAAACTCGCATCCGATATTGTTATAATAAAGCAGGATTATTTTGGGTAAACATTTCCATTCTGACAATCGTTGGAAATATACCCATCAGTCACACTTACATTTGTACACTCACACCAAATTCAGTTTTTTTTTGTTTCAGACTCCCACTACAAACTCCCATATACACAATAAAAACATAAGTAGTAATTCCGCAGATAGTCCAAGTTATTTTTCTCAATGCACTTGAAATTTCACCTAATGGATAATCATATATATATTTGCTCAAACGCTAGACGGCCTGCTTGTTGAATAGCCTAAACTTTTATTTAGACCATTTTTATTTCTGGCAGTGATCTATCATGATCATAATTTAAATATTTTCTCACTCCAAATACCACAGACCAAATTTCCATATTTTATAGGATTCATTCCTGAAATCGTGGAGCATGGAAATCGATTAAATTGCATTAACGGCAGTAGCGAAGCAAAGGACTTTCATTCATATAATTTTGTCTTCTTGAATTCTTTGAAATATAAAGTCTACTTAATTTCATCACAAACAGTTATACAATAATAACAAATATATTAAAAGATTTACTGAACTTTATTTTGACCATGTTTTACCAAATATTGTCAATGAACTCCAAGAAAGGCGCATGAGTACACAAGTAGTTCCTTTCTCGCCTAATGAACTTAGAGCTTTTTGTTTTGTGTGTCACATGCTGCTATATTCTCCAATATAAACGCTTGTTAGAAAAGTTTCAAGATATTCACAAATTTGCTGGAAAGATGGGAAGATTTAGTAGGTATATAATAAATAAGATTGTTGATAGGCATGTGGCTGGGTATTTTTTTTAGGTGCGCACAATGGAGTATTACCAGACAGGATGATACGTAAATAAGTACATTGAGGATGGATAGGTGATGGCAGTGAGTAGTTCGACCAGAGTGTGTGTCACAGATGTTTCAGTTATTATAATAAGTTATACGTCTAGAAGATAGCCGTAAAGCTCATTATTGGACAGTACCATCTTGTAACCTTAATGTCTGAACAATAATATAATGGTCTAACGATTTGATTTAAATTAAAACACAGTTTCGTTTAGAAGATGGGCGGTTTAAAAATTAAACACCCAATCTATCCTATCAAATTACATATTGCGACATGTGTAGTACATCAAAAGGGTCATCTTTATAATTAAGCACGTAAATTCGTAAAACCGGTTTGAAAACCAAAAGAAAACGCACACGTGTCCCTGATGATACGGTCAATATAACACGAAGTGCATCATTGTGAGAAATTACTTAGTCACTTACCTCTCGTATCTTTATCTAAACTATAGGATTTATAACGGTTGGTCACGCACGTCACGTCAACCTTGGGTTCTTATATATAATACGGGTATAATAGTCATTTGTATTTTTGTTTTGATTATCAAAATATGATTTGTAGAATATAATAGTTTTCAATATATTCATATCATGCCAACAAAATGTTATAATACTAACAGCAAACTGAAATCATTTGAGTGTATACATGGTAAGCGTTATTCCATAGTCTATTTCACATCTCAATTGAATATTGTTTTTTTTTCCAGCCAAAACACGTTGCGATTATATATATATAAGTATGTTGCCGCTAAAAATTGTCATTGAATGTTTAAAATTGCCAAGATATATATATATTAGTGTATAACCGACTTTTGATCCGGAAATCGGATTCCACCGGATAGTATGAACTTCCGATTAATCGGAGTCGGACAAGGCAGGAACGACCGATTCGGATAATAAAAATAATAAAGTTGAATTTCTATAGCACCGTGTCTAACACTGCGTGTCATTCGATAGTGCGTTAATAAAGTTAAATAAGAAGTCAGAAAAGTTCAATATGGTCAACACAACCACGCTGTGAGACAATCTATTTGAATTAGCGGGTGAAAACCGGAAATGAAGCCGGATATGGTAAATTAATAAGTAACATGCTAGACACGGCAAAACCAGATACCAGAAACCCGGAAACGGAAGATGAAATTTTTTAGAAAAAAATACGGATTTAGCATTTCCGATTAATTGAATCGTATCCGGAATTGGAAAAATTTTATGCCCAAAATCCGGAATCTAAATGCTAATCGGTTATGCCCTAATATATATATATATATATATATATATATATATATATATATATATATATATATATATATATATATATATATATATATATATATATATATATATATATATATATATATATATAGTGTGTGTGTGTGTATGTGTGTGTTGGTTTTCAACTAAGTAAGATCACTAGGCTTTGATAATTGAACTATTTCCTTTTTGCCATTTCCAACTCGAATATTGATTATTATTAGAAATTTTAATGCGTTTGCGAAACAGGATAAAATAACAAAATTATACATGTACGGAAGATAAACATATAAATAGCAGGTACACGTGAATGCTTACCGCATTTCTACTGGCGTAAAACCTCGTCTCTTCCCTAGTAGAAGCATTTCACCACATTTGCTATCGGAACTAACAGGGGACAGGTCATAAATCGCTAAACGTTATGAACAAACATCTTGTTAATGGAGTGTTACGTACATAATATATATGTTTACACACGTATAAAAAATAAAACAGCAAAAACTGCGCATCTACTCAGACAAGGACCTGGACATTAGCACATGCTTACTTATAAAGTCAATACTTAATTTCAAAGACTTACGTATATTCAGTAACCAACATTATGTTAACGTACGATTAAATCATGCAACACCAGCAGCAGCAACAACTACTACTACTACTACTCCCACTACGATGATTTAACACCTGCGTCGAATTTTAACATCTTTAGAAATCGTCGCCCTTGAGACATTAGGATGGCTTCTGTTGATATACGAGTCGGCGATTGGGCAACTATTTTATTGTTAGGTTTTTCAGTTTGGAAGGATAATTAGAGAAGTCAAGCGTTAAATTCCCACAAATACGTAATTCAGCCGTGCAATTGAAAGCTTTATCATCACGTTCAAGGTACAGAAGAAGAAAAAATGAAAAAATTCAGAATTGATGGTTCTTTTCTGAAAATACATCAGGCTAAAATAAAGATTATAATCGAATTTGCCTTTTTGGTCTTGCTTTTCGTCTCAAATTCGTTATCTTTTTCAACAGGCGGATCGTAAAGCTGAATGTTAGAGAAAACTACGCATATTATAAAAGATATTAAATGTTAGGAAACTTGAAAAGGGGTATTTAATTAGACTTTCAATTTTTGGTTTAAGATTACGTTTTAAGGATGGTCGAGCAAAATGAAAAGCTTGCATTTGTAGTGATTCCGCTCAAGATACGTACTCTAACAGCGTTAGTTTGCGGCTGTCTTCGCCTGGCAAGTCCTAAAGAGCAGTTGTGTTAAATGGAATTAGAATCATTTAACAAACACCCGGGTAGTTTCTCGCATTCAAAAAGAAAACTACTGCACGGATTGAAGTGCTTTTGTGAATAATGGTATAAGCAAAACATGAAAAACTCAATTATGGTATACACAAAAATTAAACATCGTCTTTATTATTTACAATACCAAATTCATGACAAATTTTAATGCTTGCAGTATCACCAATATATATGTGTGTTTTTTTTTTACAATAATTCGCAACATCTTCCAAAAAACAAAAGACCTGAGCGTAACACAAAGCAGTGTTGCAGTGTTCGAGTGTATGTCCTCGATAATTAATTCTAACATTTCATGAAATACCTGGTCCTAAATTGTTTTAATAATGAGTAGGAGATTTTGCACACATGAAAAGATAAAATCTCAGATCTTGGGTGTCACACACACACACACACACACACACACACACACACACACACACACACACACACTTCACTTTTGAAAATGAATAATAATGTGCTGCATCTTCTATATTTTTGGAGAAAAATGTTTAACGTACATTATAGCTACAGATCGTTTCTGTAGGAGATGTGATTAAGAAGCTAAAGAGTTCGTTCACTTTTCTCGGCGTTGTGTACAAAGTTGCTGATTAAATATATTCGCTGGAGTGGAATGGACAGTTAATTTACGAGACAAGTGCTTGAACATTTCAGATTGGTTCATATTTACAGATTTAACATGAATCTTCACAAAACGTGAAATTTGCCGATGAAAGTTTAGCAAATGTTTTGGAATGTAGTTTAAAGTCAACAGCCAACGGTCACTCTGAGATTAAGTATATATGCCGCTGTCTGGAGTAGCTGTATTGGTATTCCTTAACTCTCTCGAGCTTTTCGGCTTGTCCTGTGTTTTTTTTCCACACAGTCTATCAACTCTGAAATAATGGAGAATAGGAACTATCTTTATGGTTGAACTAGTCTAGGAAGCTGGTCAAAAGGCTGCAACCTATCACTCATTTTATGTTTCAGTGTAATTTTATGACAGATGTATGTCATAACAATCGAAAAGGGTTTTTGATTCCCTAGGATAGGACATTTGTTTCCTGTCTTACGTGCATCGTCGCTATTGTAGTCTGAACGTAGTTTGCAAGGACACAGTAAAGTAATAAAATGTTTTAATTAACTGGCCCGTTCTGTAGGAAACATAAATACATATATTAACATTGACTCTGAGTCAAACTCACTTCAATCTGCAAGCAAATCCCATTAATGGATATATTAAGAAAGATAATCAACAGCTGGAGTGAAAATAGTTGGCGATTATGATTCGAAACCATTTATCAAACAAAGAAATATTACGATTTACTTGAATTAAAGATAGCCTGACGAAGCAACAGAAACAAATATCTAATTAGGTTCCCTAGTCAAATCAGTTTAATTCGGAAGTAAATTATATTCTACTAGAAAGATGAAGACAAGAATATTTTTTTTACTGCAATCAACTGGCGGAGTTATGGAGAATAATTTGCACAACCAAAAAAGATTAAAACAAGAACTTTTGAAAAAATATTTTGTATCGACAGCACATATAGATAATTACATTTTTCCTTTTCTTGATTTTACGATATTCACATCGCTGCCGATTGCTCTTCATGCGAAAGAGATTTTTAAAAATAAACCTATTAAGTTTACTATACAAACTGTTTCCATTTTCTTGTTGTACACTTTACGGATTTACACTTATACTGTTTAATATTATACTTGGATAGTTGCATGGAAAGACATATCACAAATGTAACGTACACATTTAAATGATTGTCTTTATTTTTACGCAAAAGTTATACGGGGAAATATTAGTACGCCGTCCTTTGCTATTACGTCAAAATTCTTTATGAAACCGGCCATTCTGCACTATAAATAATGTTTACTATAATAATACAGCTAGCACTATATATATATATATATATATATATATATATATATATATATATATATATATATATATATATATATATATATATATATATCCAATGCAATTAAAAATTGAATGAAAAGTGTGTTGTTTTTCTAAGGACGATGTTTCACATGCAAATATAAATACTGAAACTATGTTTAATAAAAATTAAATGCGTTTAACGTTTTGCACGTTTTTCGCCGAAATCTCTTGGATTGCGTTATTCAACCTGTGTTTCGAATTTATGCCTCTTAAATAGTGCACATTCACGCATGCTTAATACTGTCCCACCCAAAGCCATGCAAATTAATTGTGTAATTTGGGAAACAATTTTACACGGCAATAATGTTCAATCTTTACTAACGATGATATTGTGCGACTAAATCAAGTAAGCATCACTTCGGCCAAAACTTAGTTCTTTAATATTCTAAGCTTGAACAGTGGTGGATTATACGGAACTCCCCCCTCCCCTTCCCTCCCCTTCCCAATGTAGATTCAAATGTAAAATAAAAAAATTGGAAAGGAAATTTACAAATTAAGTTGCAACAGCTGTTTGGTATTGACCGCGAGTAATCTTTGTCTGAATAATATGACATGTATTGCTTGTTTTACAAATATGTATATATTTTGTAGGAGGTGACAGCTGTGGGAATAAATATATTCCGTGTGTAATTGTAATATGAAAACGATCAATGTTAAATTACAGGAGAAACATTATACGGATACAGCAGCTGTATCAGTGAACATGGCCAGAAAACTTAAATTAGTAAAACTATGTAACGATGAGAGGTGAATTATCATTAGAACCTCATCTTATATTTCCGTTTTCGGATATTATTTTCCGCCATTGTAAAATATAATAGAAATTTAAAAAAACACAAATGTATGTGAGCTGTTTCAACTACATTGAAAGCTATTTCTGGAACTGTTGAATTATGTCACACTTAATTAGTATAATCGACTGTGGATGATTTATTTTCTTTGGTTCAGCTTTCAACATAGAATGTCGAATCTTTAAGAATTGACATTGGTATGCACCTATTTGTAGAAATTATTAGTTCTAAGAAAACACAATAATTATTGACTATATTTTTTCACAATAAAAATGATCTGGCATGAAATCAAATAATAAAATAACATTCCCTAAAGATTCGAACTCGATATTTTTAAGAGTTTCCAATCATTACATTCACTTAAGTAATCACAGAAACGGCGCATAGTGGACCATTCGATCAATCGTCACATAAACTTTGTAATTGTTCTACTCCATATTTATGTATTTAAAATTTAACTTTGTCGTATTGGGGATAGCTGAGGACCTCCGTGTATGTATGTATGTATGTATGCATGAATGTATATATATATATATATATATATATATATATATATATATATATATATAAAATTTGATATAAAACTTTAGGAGCAAAGTCCTTAGAGGTACTTACTCAAGCTGTGTGGAATATATTTATATTATTGTAAAGACTTAAGCAATAACCACTCCACCTAACAGCTAAAATGTAAAGAAATTACCTTCTGATGCTTTATTAGAGTTCAAATTAAAGCTTTAATCCAAAATTTTTCACACTTTAACATTTCAGAATCATTCATGGAAAATATTACCAAAATGTGTATATTTTCGAAATGACACAGAACGTCAAAGGCTGGCCTTTCCAAGGCAGACTTGCTCCGTTTGTTCTGGATTGTCCTTGACTTGATCATAAGTAGGTTTATTACTTCTTTCATTGATTAGGCCCACAAACAATATAGTGACTCTTCTCTCAGTGTATATCTCTGTCTCTGTTTGTTTGTCTGTCTCTTTGGGTGTTTTCCGGATAAACAGCTTAAAATTCTGCCGTTAAATTTAATAACCTGGTTCAAATTCCTCTTAAATCGTCAACCGTTGTGTCAACTGTCCCAGGGATACCACTACGTATTGCATTATTCAGCGCTCAATCAGTAGGATCACCGGAAAAGCGCACAGAAATTGTTAATTTTATCAACAACCAGAATATTGACGTCTTCTTCCTGACAGAAACTTGGTTACATTCCGCAGGTGATGAATCTAAGTGTGAGATTTAACACCCAGCGATTACTCCATCAAGTCGTTCCCCTGCAACTCTCGCGGAGGTGGAATTGCTGTAATTACAAAGAATTCCATGATCAAATGCCTTAAGTTCAACACAACCTTCAATTTCTGCCACACAACGCTCACACTGGAACAAAGGTCAGTCCATTTTTTTTCTGTCTCTACCGTCCTCCTCCTAGTTGAAAAAACAAGCTGACTGAATCTCTCTTTTTGGAGCAGTTTCAAAATCTTCTAGAGTATGGAAATTCGATAGGTGGCAACCTATTTATTCTTGGAGATTTGACTGTGCTGGTAAACCATACATGTCAAAACTCCTAGATTCCATTCATGTTTTTAATCTTAAACAGTCAGTTAACCAACCTACCCATAAACTTGGTCACATTTTAGACTGGTTTATTTATAGACCTGATGATAATATTCTACAATCCACCCTTGTATCCCACGAACTTGCATCGGATCACCTCTGCATTGTAAGCCATCTCGACGTATCAGTCCCTAACCCTCCACCTCTATTTGCTACTAAGAGAAACCTCTGTATTATAAATAGAACCAAATTCATGCATGACATCCAAGAAAACCTAACAACTTTCTTACATCCAATAGCGGAACAACTTGATAACTGCCTGCGTTCATTGCTTGAAAAACATGCCCCAGCCACCAAATGCAAAGTATCAATAAAAATGTGTTTTCCATGGTATATCAGTGTTAGGGACCAGCTTCGCACTGCTAAAAGACATCGCCGAAAAGCAGAGAGGCTTTGGTTTTCCACCAGACTCACTATTCATAAACAAATCTACGAAGACGCTAAGAAGAACGTCACAAACATAGTCCATTTAGCCAAATCATCCCACTACAGTACTTAGATCACGGAGAGTTCCAGCTGCAAAGAGCTCTTCGAGATAACTAACAAACTAATGTCAAGGAACAAATGTACACCACTTCCAACAACCTTCTCTCCACTAGACCTACCATACCAATATGCAAATTTCTTCGATGACAAAGTACAAACCATTATAGATTCGCTTGACAGCACAATTTCAACTGATTCGACACCATACAGTTATGATGCAGATTTTCAGCGACAACTGCTAGGAGCATTTGAGCCTGTTTCTATTGATTTAGTACGGACAATCGTGAAGAAAAATGCACCAAAGTCTTGTGAACTTGATCCAATTCCGACATCACTGCAGCTTGAGTGCTTAGACCCAATATTGCCATCACTAACTAATGTTATTAATATCTCTCTCTCTCTCTCTCTCTCTCTCTCTCTCTCTCTCTCTCTCTCTCTCTCTTTCTCTCTCTCATCAGGGGAATTCACATCATTTTTCAAAACTGCCATCGTAAAACCACTGCTGAAGAAACCAACAATGGACCATAACGATTTAAAGATCTACCGCCCAGTTTCTAATCTCCCATTCATATAAAAAAATCTTAGAAAAGGTTGTTCTAACTCATCTTGTATCTCATTTGAATTCCAACAGTCTTTTTAGCAATGTACAGTCTGCATATCGCCCTTGCCACAGTACGGAAACTACTCTTCTGAAAGTATTTAGTGACATTCTCTCCGCTTTCGATAGTGGAAAGATTACAGTCCTCACTCTCCTGGATTTATCTGCAGCATTTGACACAATAGACCATGATATATTACTTCACCGTCTCCAGCATGTATTTGGCATTCAGAATATAGCCTTACATTGGTTCAAGTCCTACTTAGTGAACAGGACACAAATTATATCTGCAAATGGAATACACTCCAGCCCAGTTGACGTATGTTGTGGTGTTCCACAGGGATCTGTTCTTGGACCTGTTCTCTTCATTCTGTATACTCAGCCGCTCTCAAGTGACATAGATCATCACCCAATGTCGCACCAACTGTATGCTGATGACACCCAAATATACAAGTCTAGCCACCCAACTGAAGTTGATGCTACCATCCATGGAGTAGAGAAGTGCATTTCTGATGTGAAATCATGGATGACATGTAACAAGCTGCAGATGAATGATGATAAAACTGAGGCTATTCTGATCACAACAAAAAGACTTTCTCATTCACATCCTTTACCTCAGACAATAAATATCAGCAGGACCAACATTAAATTCTCACAGTCAGTACGGAACCAAGGTGTTACTCTAGACAGTACTCTCACATTGCACCAACATGTCATGAACATATGCAAGGATACATATCTTGAATTGAGACGCATCAGTTCCATTCGTAAATATCTTTCAGTTGATGCCACTAAAACACTTGTGTGTTCATTGTACTTTCAAGACTGGACTATTGTAACTCAATTCTGTCTGGTTCGTCACAATATAAACTCCAGAAACTTCAAAAAAATTCAAAACACAGCTGCACGGATCATCTTTAGAGTACCTCGATCAGAGCACACCTCATCACTGCTCTGTACCCTACATTGGATATCAATTCGATACAGAATCAAACACAAAATTTGTTCTTTGTGCTATATTTCAATGACAGACTCCGGTCCAACATACCTATCCAGCCTCACCCATGTGTATACACCAGCTAGATCCTTACGCTCGTCTTCTGATAATCGTATACTCATTGTTCCCAAGGTGAAAACAAAGTCATATGGACAACGTTCGTTTGCACACCAGGGCCCAGCGACGTGGAACGAATTGCCCATTGAAATTAGACACAAAGACACAGTGGTCCCTTTTAAGAGTGCTCTTAAGACTCTCCTGTTTCGACTGCAGGGACAAACTTAGCGACCTAATCATGTTTTGTATTTTATATGTTTTCAGTATGTTTTATGTTTTCCAATTTCATTGTTTTTGTTATTTGTTGTTCTGTAGTGTAGTCCTCATTATTATTATTATTATTATTATTATTATTATTATTATTATTATTATTATTATTATTATTATTATTATTATTATTATTATTTTCCTGCTTAGAAGTTTTTCTTATCCGTCGAGATCGTGGAGTGTGATGGTAAAAACAAATGATGTGAACTGATTATTCTGGTTTGGGACAATATATTTATTGGGAAAGGAAACAACCACAAAACCCAAACATGTTACCCTAATTCCCAAAAGATCATATGATAAAATAATTTGACATTTTTAAAGAATTATTAAGGAAACGACCCAAGTGAACCTAATGTTTTCACCAGCTGGAAACAGTCATCCAGCTTGGTCTAACCAGTATATTGGAACTTGGATAACAGGCACACATAAGAGGAGTTTACTGACAATGGGTTGCTTTGTGCCTTGCTACCAGGTATTGAACGCTCTTTCCTGATTGGTTGTTTGCTCTTTACGTTTTATAATTGCTTTCTGATTGGTTGTTAGCGATTTACGCATAATATTTGTTAGTTTGTATGCATTAATTTACAGTTATATAATATAATGGATTCATTTTTTCAAATAATTTGTTGAAACTTTAATGACTGAGCAGTTTATTTCTATATATGTTTAGTGAAGTATGAACCGTAAAACTGATGTACAGACTCAATGCTATCATCTAACATCGCGAATCATATTTTACAAAGTGTTTAATTTTTTTGTTGGTTGCATAGTAAAGTTTGCACATCTTTGTTTCTCTTCACCCTTCTCTGAGTTACAATATTGATAATAAAAAGGAATTACAATTGTCATAAGCCTGGTGGGCAGATTCCGAAATCCTTTAATGTCAGTGTGTAAGACCTTTTGTGCGCACGTGGCTACACGATGCATGGCGCGCGCGTCTAATTAGAAGAACCCACCTTTACGACAAAAAGCTATTAAGGTATTTTAAATCCTTTACGGCGTATAAATGAGGGAAACATATTTTCTTATTTACATCTTTATGAGAATTAATCAAGCAAGCTAAATACATTTTCAAGGTACACTTAAAAGCGTTTATATTTCTTCTATTTATACGTACCGAGAGGCAGAAACTGAACTATAAAGTCTTTCAGACAACACAATCAAAACTTAAACAAGTTAATTAGCATATGGAAAGAACATTGACTGAAACTGAGTTTGTACACTTGCTTTAATCATCAAATTGTGTACGTGGTCATGCTACGTATGCAGAAGTGTTTTAGGGAAATCAAGAATCAAAATATCTTTATAAAAGGTTACCTGAATTAAATTTGTGAGCCATTTTTCCTTCTGTGAATTAAAAAAAAAATGAAATAATGACATCTGTATATATATATATATATATATATATATATATATATATATATATATATATATATATATATATGATTGAAACCAAATATTCAAATTTGCCCTGAACAAATATATTAGCAAATAATACATAATACACATCTCATGAAGATACCTTCTGAATTTAGGTAAGTTATAACCATACAGATTTAATTTACTGCACTTAGTGATAATCATATAAGGATGATGTCAGCGATGATTTTATATTTTCCTAGTAATCATAATCGTGAATACGGCTTGAGTAATGCATATTTATCTCTATCCTTTACGCAGTTACCGACCATTTTTAGCGATATTATTAAATATTCGTTTGCCTTTCAATTACCCACCTGAATACAGCATAGGTAAATTACAGTTGTAAAATTCAAGTACAGTTGTAAATATTGGTTCTGCACATAATTGCCGCTCATATTATCGAGTCTAACACATTTCAGTATTGATATTAAGCTGTACGTGTTTCTATTTACAACTAGATTTGCATTTTGTTTTGTGTGGCTCCAGATTATTTTTGTTGTTGCTGTTAATTATTTGATTTCTGGGGATTGTTGGTATGATTGTTGTGTGTAGTTAAGTTGCACGTCCAGGAGGCCCAAGACTAGACAATCTGTAATGCACATTTGACAGGTAAT